>JASKUP010000179.1:0-159759 GCA_030448955.1 Trichopoda pennipes | reverse complement strand
GTAATTTAAGGGAAAAAATTCAACAGTTTTTAAGTTTTTTTTCCTAACTTTTTTTTATCAGAATACAACAAATAAAAGAAAGAAGAGAATCAATTTTTATGTATTGTACGGGGTATGTCTTGGGGAAAAAAAGTTGGAAAAGTATACACAAAAGTCTTTCTTGGTGGGAAATTTATGGTAAAAGCTTTACAATTGTTGTACATTATGTACATTAATTTTTTCTTACTGTAGATATTCTTTGTAGTTTTGTTCAAATAATTTCTCTTTTCAAAAGTATATGTAAAGTTTTCAAAATCTTTCTGCAATAAATATTATTAATTTTTAATCTACACATACACAACATCGGTTAAACCGCTAGACCTGAAAGATAAGCTCTATACTTAAATTGAACAAACCTATGCTAACAGTTTATAAAAGCTTTGAAGTTATTTCGTTTTGTTTTTTTTGAAAGTTTGTTGTATTCCACTCAAAAGGTGTAGAAAAAAATGTATAATATTGTCACGAAGATGAGTTTCAAAAGAAAATTGTCAGTAAAAATATAAACGAAATGACCCACTGTGCATTTTACAAACAGCGTATTTTTCTAAGATCTCTTATACAAACAAGACAACAACAACATGCTTATAAGAAATTCTACCAAATAAGTTTGCAATAGAAAACCAAAAAACAACTAACTTAGAACAAATCAAAAACCCAGCAGGCACCTAAACTGAATGATAATAACAACAACAACATGGGGTGATGTTAGAGTAGAATATTCTTGTATGTGTGAGAAGCGCTTAACGCAACTATGTAACACTTACTGGGCAAAAGAGTCAATTTAAGTTAAGTTATCAGTTACCAACGTCCTTTTATTTTGTGTGTATTAAAATAAATAAATCGTTTAATTTAAAACTCTAAAGTACTGTGTTATTATTTGCATTTATTGAAAAGAAAAAAAATTTTAACAAAAGTTTATTTATATGAGGTTAATCCTAAATCTATTTTAATGAATACCTACTTATCTACTAAAACCTACTTGTGTAAACAGGTATTTTTCACTAAAAAAGTGGCAAATCAAACAAACACTTAAATATCAGGAGCACCTTAACTTGGAACACTATTCCAACGTTTTTGTTAGTCAAGAAAATTTAAGCCCATAATACTCGAATAATCCTCTGCAATCATTTTGTACAATGTTATTTTTAACAATCCTGATTTATGGGGCTTTTCAACAAGAAGTTTGTTTTTCCTATGGTAATACCGACAAGACAACACTTTTGACATTTTTCGTTTTTTTTCGTAGTAGATGCATTGGCAATTGTTGCAATGAATTCATTTTTGCACGAAAATCTCACATTTTCTTCACTACAGAAATAAAAATTGACTGTCGGTTGGGCTGCTCAGCGATGAAGGCATAGTCACTGGTCGCTGTGCTGTTTTATATGGCAGTTAATTTCCGACTATCCTTCTATCTTCACCACCTGTTTCATCTCTTCTCTATCCCTTTCCTAAAGAATGTAGCACGGTAATTGACTAAATAAGCATTGTTGCCTGAAGTGCTACTTCTCTTTAATAAAAAAAATATTAAAAATCCACTATGAAAATGGTGGTACTGTTAAAGTTACATTTCATAAAATGCATGCTATTTTTGATAACACAATCGTCCTTCTGAGACCGTTCTTAAAAAGGTCGTTCAACTAAAAATATCGCAGCCGTGAGCCACAGTGTTGAACCAGATCCAAATTTGTCAAATTTGCTTTCAACAATTGGGGTTATCCAAAATCACCATATGGTGAATTTTGCCTAAAGATTTGACTTCAAAGCCTTATAGGGTTTAACTAGTGCAAAAAATTTACTTTGCCGTAGATTCGTTCCCTTGATTCAGAAACAACCGACTGGTTTTTCTGAAAAAATATTTTTTTCAGAGAAAACCCATTTTCACTTGTTAGGGTACGTCAACAAGCAAAATTGCCACATTTGGGCTTCTGTGCCTTTGAACCTTTGCACGCTCAACATGTCACTTTATGATGAGTTATTTGGTCTGGAGGCGTGCATGGGCCGTTTTTTTGTTTCGAAGATGAGGCTGGATATGCGGTAACAGTGAATGAATCACGCTATCGCGATATGTTAATAACTCATCTTTGGCCTTTTATTGACAATGTGAATATCACTGACATATGGTTTCAACAGGACGGTACCACATGTCAGACAGCCAATGAAATAATCAATTTATTGCAAACCAAATTTCCTGATTGCGTAATTTCAGGACAATCAGCAGTTATGTGGCCAGCCAGATCGATTTATTTAACACCACTCGATTACTTTTAGTGGAGCTAGGCTGAGGACAGGCTGTATACAAAGATAATCGAATCGATTTCAGCCGTAAAACTCAAAGTCCGTAATGTGATCAACGAAATGGGTCTGCCATTTTGCCAAACGTGATTAAAAACTTTGATGAAAGAATGAAAGCATGAAAGAATGAAAGAATTAGCATTGTCGTGGTGAACATTTGCCAGATATAATTTTGCATTCATAATTGACGAACTTTTCTCTTCGTAATTGAATAAAGATTTGAATCGTCTTAGTCTAAATTTTTTGTTTTAGAAAACCAACTTTTTGTTCAAAAGCCCCACTCTATTTTTTTGAGCAATGAGTAAAAATAGTTTTAAGACATATTTTGCTTAAATTTCGATTTTTCTATTTTGAATAACGGTTCATTAGTTAATTAAGTCCGTGTACATCAAGTTACTAATAGAGACAATAATTTCTAATTTAATATTTTGCTTTTGTCGTTTTAAAGCGTATACGGGAACAAACATACTACGTTAATTTCAAGTGTCTTCCAAAAATAGTTAAGGGTCATAAGGTTAAATTAAATCAATTATGATAATAAAAAACAATTTAAAAACTCGTTGGGTTTTAGTTCTTTAATAATCTTTATTCCTTTAAACTTAGTTCTTTTCCTTAAAGTTAAAGTATTGAGCTCAACTAGGAGCTAGAACGTACAAACAAAGATTGGTTTTCCTTCTCAATTGCAGTAGCTTATATACCGACTGTGAGAAGGTTATTAGTAGTCTAGTAATTAATTATTAATATTAAATATATAAAAATATTATTATAAATATTATTATTACGAAAAGTGAAATGTGTGTGTTCCTATTACATTTATTTTGGGATTTCTTTCCACAAAATAAATGTGTTACTTGAAACTCACCGATCGACACACACACGATAGGTATATGCCTGTAGAAGGCCATTCAGTCATTGCATGTATGTAAGGTATAACAACAACAAACATAAGTGCATTGCTAGTGCATTGCACTTGAGTAATTTGATTTAAACTTTTAATTTGTTGTGAAATGCGTGTGTGAATATTTGATATTATATTAGGGTAGTTCTACTATATGACAACGTTTAACTGTGACCTTAATTTTTTTGTTATTCTTCCGGTTGTATCAAGTGCTTTTTTATAGCGATTAAAAAAAACTGTTCTAAATTTTAAATTTTACTTATGTTATTATAGGGAACTTACCAATACATGCTCTGTATACACTGCAACTATCTGTCTGCAAATATTCCAAAGACTTGGCACCATAGCAAATCTACTAATACAGGCTAAATAAACTAGTATATGTTTATAGCAGTTTAAAAAACTTATATGACTCGTTAGCTAGGCATAGGTAGATATCGTATTATAAACTTGTCAAGTGTTTATTGTAAAAACTTAAAATCATAGGATCATAAATTTTTCATAATTTAAATTGTATACTTGTTGTTATAGTGAATTTTACGAAACATTATCTTTATAAATTTTATACAAATAACATTTTATGTCTACAATATTTAAATAGTTTTAAATTTTCAATATTTGTACTTATGAAGAATGTAGATGTTTTATTTTCATATGATTTACAAAAATATTTCAATATTTGTATATAAAATAAATTTTATAATAGTCTCCATCATTTATAGATGTGGAAATGCCATGTGTATTAAATGAATATTTCAAGTTAATATTTTTAGCTATCAGCTTTTTAAAAGTTCAATCAATCTCTAACACCACCTTTAAATTAAAGAGCAAAATTTCAAAAGCGGTTCAGAACTCCCTGCGTTAATAACCTTCGCCTTCTTAGAGATTGGTTAAAAAGTAAAAACTAATATACTAAGATGTTGTAATTGATGTGATTTGAATTACATCCGCACCTGGCCATGAAGCCTTAATCAGATGGTGGACCAAACCACTGCATAATTTGGAACGTCATGCTCGTCCTAGGAAGCCGAAGCTATAATTCTATGCAACAGAACTTTCTAGTTGCAACTTCGATGATTCCAGAGCAGGGCTACAAATCATCACTCCTTGCTTAAGAGTTGGAGACTTTCCAACTCCTGTCCAGAACACATGTCTAGTATGCTCACTGGATCTGGGAACATTTCACCAGGTAGGTGTTATTAAAGGTGAAATGAACCCGGCCACCATTAAAACTGACCTGTCTGTCATGGGGCCGCGAAACCACAACCACCACGTTACTCCCATATAGGGGCCAACCTCAATGATCAGCCAGAGAACTATTAAATGTCTAAAGAGACAAATAATGTACTCTGGGGCACACTGATCACCGTGGAAATAAAGTGGAGTTTTCAGTTGACTCCCTGCCTGTCTTCAGGGGACTAGGCTTCCTTTTTCCTCAGTTGCACTGTGTCTAGATAGTGGAATTCTATAAAGACCATATTTATGTGCCCCCGGGGGGACTAAGATGTTGTAATATTTTTGTGTGCTATAATTCGAATAGTAGTAATGAAATACGCTTTTTTGAAAGTTCTTAGAGGAAAAAAGCATTAGTTATGCACGCCAAATAACCTGCAGTCTATTATTAATACACCAAATTAATACTTTTTTGTTATATTGGCACTAAAACCTAAAACAGGGTCTTGAAATATGAGGATTTTATTGTCATTTCGAAGCAAATAGATAACCAAGCAGCAAGTATTTTCATTTTTCATCACTCTTTGTCATCCAAAACGTATATCTATGCCTTGAGTTTACTCATGTAGAAAACGCTTGATTTTTTTTGCTTGTTTCCATAAGCTGCTTTTAATGCATAAAATGCTTTCAATTATAAGGAAATAAAAAAAGAATTACATATTTATATTCGAGTAGATTTTGAAAACAAAGAGCGCAATCTAATCGCATTTTAAATATCCACTGTTTCTTTTCTTCTAAATGAAAAAATTATAATTCCTTTTCATGATTACTTTTTTTCTCTTAACATATCCGAAAATGTAAAAAGTTTATGACAGTCTTAAAATTAAGAAAGTGTATGCAGATTAAAGTCACAGAAAAGCACAGTAAAATATGCATTAATTACAAATCTGTCAGTTTATTATCTTTTTCTTAACCACAAAATGATTTACATTTAAAGTTTTAATATCTTAAAATATTTGTCTGGGTTACATAAATTGAACTTAATAAATGTAAATTTGGATAAAAATATACACTGAGTCAAGCAATCATCTATTAGCAAGACAATAATTCATATATTTCTTAACCGACTCTAAGAAGGGAGAAGGCTATCAATTCATCAATTAATTGTGCTGCAAAACTCAAACATTTCTGAACTAAAGAGTTTTTCTTTTAATTTAAGTATTGAAACTTGAAGAAAGCCCCATGCAATGCACATAATTT
Organism: Trichopoda pennipes; assembly: GCA_030448955.1. NCBI lineage: Eukaryota > Metazoa > Arthropoda > Insecta > Diptera > Tachinidae > Trichopoda > Trichopoda pennipes. The sequence continues at coordinate 154,094 of JASKUP010000179.1, read as the reverse complement.
CTGCATGACTAATGAACTATAATGGATTCCCATATACAATTTTTGGAAAGTTTGTAACACTTAAGTTCACAATAACAGCGTATATCCTTAATGACATAATTTGACGTATGTGACCGCTATAGTGAAATACTCAATGTGCAATAACAACAATATAAAATTGAAATTTTAATTAAAAGGTGTAGCCATCGATGGTACAAATTGATTTATATGGTATAACCTTTTGAACTGTTAACGACAGCCCTTTAAAATAACAGTTTTAAATTGAAAATTTTTGACACGTGAAACTGGAACAAAGTTTGTATTATGGTTTTTTATTCATAGTCGCTGACAATCAGCCTGTTTGTCCGTATTGAAATCGGCGTATTTTTTTTCAGGATTATTTTAGTTTATTGTAAATTAAATCTAAGTTTATAAACAATTGATTTGACTATTATTAATTTCTAACTGAATTTTTGCTTTCTCAAATATGCAGAGTTTTAATTAAATTTTTTACTGTTGTTGTGTTATATTTTTATTCCCATTTGAAATAAGGAACTAAGGAACAATAACAAACAACTAATTACCTAAAGATAGTGTGTGGCAGAATATCGACAAAAATATTGAATGAGTATTATATATGAAATATATTTTAGATCGTCATAGGCCAGAGAATATCCTTGAACAATCAATCTTTAGTAAAGTAAAAATTTGTCGAGTACAAAAAATTAATAATTTTTTTTTATTTTATTTTAATTTTTATTACATCACCTCTGACCAACGAAATTGACTACGTTATTTCGCTTATTTTTAAACTTGTCAAAAGTACCTCTTCAACGCTCAAAATGTACCAAAATTTTATATTATATTACAGATAGATGCCTAAAAGTATTTTTATATAAGGTTCCATTCGCAATTAAAATTTTCTTAAAATTTAAAATTAATTTAAACATTTGTAGGCGAGAAGGCAAGAAACATTAATTATAATGAGTTGTGTAAAATTTTTTATTAAACTAAATTTATTTAGACCTAACTAGTGTACAGCAAATTTTTTTGGTGAGTGTAAGAAAAGTTGTGTAAAACATTATGATTTATTATAATAAAAGTAAAAATTATATTACTGTTTTATTTTTTTGCATTTCTTTGCTTTATGAAACTGAAAATGAATAAAGAAATTGATGAAAAATAAAACTTTGTAAGTAAAGTTCTGCTAAAAATCTTTTATTATAGGGGTTAGAGAAGCTAATGACAAACAAAAGCAATAAATCTATAAAATAAACATAAAAGATTAAAATTCAAATTTCAATTGTCTGCCGGCTGATAGTTAGCAGAATGCTAAAAATCACGAAAAAAGCTATGGGATGTGAGTGAACTTGTTTTAACCAAATTAATATTTATTATTTGGGAATACTTCTTGTATTATTAGTTATTAATGTAAGCGGTTCTCAACAAGAAGTTTGTTTTCTAAATTAAAATAACACAAAAAAAATTGCGTTAAGATGATTCAAATTGTTATTGTATTATGAAGAGAGAAGTTTGGCAAATATGAATGAAAAATGACACCTGCCTAATATCGATCCTTTCATCAAATTTTTTAATCACTTTTTGGAAAAATTGCGGTCCATTTAGTGAATCACATCACGGATTTTAAATTATAAGACTGAAATCAATTCGATTGGCTCCGTATATACTCTGTACTCAAAACATAGCCCCACAAAAAATAATCCAATGGTGTTAAATCGCAGTGCTGATTGTCGTGGAATTATGTATTGAGAAATTTGGTTTGCAATAAATTGATGGTTTCATTGGCTGTGTGACATGTGGCACCGTCCTACTGAAATTAGATGTCAGTGATATCCACGTCGTCAATAATAAGCCAGAATTGAGTGTTACCGCATTTCCAGCCTCATCTTCGAAAAAAAACGGCCCAATTACGCCTCCAGACCATACAACGTACCATAAAGTGACACGTTGAGCTTCTTCTCAAGGCTTCTCAATAATCGGTCTTGGATTATCAGTAGCCCAAATGTAATTTTGCTTGTTCACATACCCTGACAAGTTAAAATAGGCTTTGTCTGAAAAAATGATTTTTTTGGAAAAACCTGCCGGTTGTTTCTGAATAAATTGAGCGAATCTACGGCGATTTGAATGGTCGGTCGGCGTTAATTCTAGCATCAATTGGACCTTGTAAGGCTTTAAAGTCAAATCCAAAATTCGATATGTGGCGGTTTTGGATAACCACAATTGTTGAGAACGTCGAGGAATTGAAAAATTTGGAGCTGCTTCAACACGGTGGCTCGCGGCTGCGATCATTTCAGTTGAGATACCGGTCGAATACACGCTGGTGTCGCACATTTTGCAACCTCCAAATTCTTAATAAGAAGGACATTTGCAACCTCCAAATTCTTAATAGCGTTCTAAGAAGGATGATTATGTTATCCGAAAATATCACGAATTTTACGAAATGTAGTTTTAACAGAACCACAATTTTCATAGTGGATTTTAATTATTTGATTGCGAATTTCGTGCGAAATTGAATTCATCTACTACAACTGAAAAACGCTCTTCTTGTTGAAAAATCCGATATTTGGGTTAGTAAATGATGTTTGTCATCTACACAATCTAAGACAGATATACTCAAAGAATGCTGATGGTAGTGTAACTGTTTCTATGTTCTAAAAAAAAAAACGAATATTTATAATATGTAAACCTTATTTATTACAAAGGAAAACATATTGCCGTTGTAATTTCAAAAAGAAAAAAATATCAAAATAAGAAATTCTTTTGAATTAAATTATGGGTATTACAATTTTACCTGAAAAATATAATAATTGTTAGGTTATTGTAAGCAAAATATTATGTTTAATTACATTGGGCCGAATGTAAATGATATGCATGCTTCTTTTCTTTGATTACCATGATGTTTGGTGTGCTCACTATATTTATGTTTTGCAGCTTACTGTTTAAAATTTTTTGAAATTTTAATTTTGTATGTATGTATGAAGAAAATTATTTTATATGTTTTTGTCTATTGTTTTCAAAAAATTTTTTTTCAAATTGTTAATAATTTTTGTTGTTAGAAAATTAATTTCCTGAAGATGCTTTCCAGAGGAAAGCGAAATATTCAAAAAATATATAGTTAAATTGAATTAAAAAAGACCGTTTAAAAGATTAAAACATATTTATTTAAGTTTTTTTTTAATTAAAATTAAGATGTTCGAAGTGCTAATAGTTGTTAACTTTAGATTTTAAAAACTTATACTAATATATTCTCACTAGTTCGTACACCTTAAAGAAGAAATATAATTAGAAGCTTTTGTAGGACTTCAAAAATATTAATTACGAAAAATATTAATTTTATAACACCAAGTCAAAGTTATTTAACCGTAAATTGAGAAATGTTTTCGAACAGTTTTTGAATGCATGAAAAATAGGCAATTGACGTTGTTAACCACTCGTAAATAAGGTATATTTCAGTCTATCAACAATAGATACTCATTGCCTAAAAAGCATACTAGGAAATATTGTACATGTTTCAATGCTTTATCATATCATATTTAAAAGTAAAATCAATTTATCTAAATAAATCTTTTCTTTTACCTGCGGAGTTTTTATTTGTAAACATCTTTATGTTATTACATACTAATCTAATATGTTTATCAGGGATAATACATCTTCACACCATACAAAACTGTCATCTTTACTTTTGATATTTATTTTATTGAGACCTTTAAAAAATGTAACCTTCTAACATTTATAATCATTAATCCTAAGCAATTTGAAAAATGTAATCGCAAAGACATGGCAGTTACTTGAGCTCAGTTTACCAATAAAAATTGAACATTCATTCAAGGACATAAGGAAATTTTAAATATATTGAAGATAAAAAATACTTATAGGTAGGTCATGGTGCTATCTTTTTAATATTATAAAAACTTTGTTGTAAATAGTATATATTTGTATCTAAGTTTGAAAAACAAATGTTTTATTGTTTTTCGGACTTAAAGTTAATACAAGGTACTGAAAGCAAAAAAAAAAAAATAATTTAGTATTCTGTTTTGAATGTCATATGTGTATTTTAAATGAAAATAAATGACTTCGATGTTAATTAGTATTTAGGTAATCTTTTATTAAAATATTTTGGACATATAGCAGACAAAACTTTTACAAGTTGGCAAAAGTTTTTTATGTGGAGAAATATTTTAAGTGTCTTTTTATTAGTACAAATATTCATATTTAAAAAGGTGGCTGTGAGATATCAAGTAGACTTAGCTGAGATAACATGTGTTGTAGATGGGCTCAGTTTGAACCGTCCTTAACAATGGATGGAATAAAAAAACATAATATATTGAATAGAATAACTTCCGTAAAACCAAATAACTAAATTATATATATTTGCAGGTAAGGAAAATATAATTATTTGTGTGCAGAAACAGTTGGGACATGAGTAAACAATTTTTAAAAAGATAATTTCCTCCGAAAAATACAAAAAAAAGTTTGGAGTTTTTAAGTTTTTAATTTAAGGTAGCGACCGAGATTATTGGAATAAACGTAACAAGAGCTTTTTATTTTATGCCGCCTCAGATGCATTCATAACCTGAAAACGAAGTTAAGACTAATACGTTTTCCATTAACGGCCTTTGAAGAGTCCTAGTTGTTGATTAAAATGAGCAAGCCTTAAAAAGGAAAACAAAATGAATGACGTGTAATATACGTTGTTTATACTAGGTAACGCAGATAGAAGTAGAAAATTCTAATGATAAATGAAGCAATCAAGAAATTTAATGCAATTCATATTTTGTCTAATTGTTATTATTTTCTTTAAAGTTCAACACTTAGTTTTTAAACAAATTTCGTTCTTAATAAATTTAGAAATCAATAAAAAAAACATCTCAACTCTAAGCTCATAAATAAAATTTTCGAACAAAGGTGAAAAGGAAAGTAAAGTTCTTTTGTTGAAACGGCATGAAAAAAAATTTTTTTTTGGAGAAATATAAATATAAAACCTGTATTAGAAAACTCAAAAAAAATATGGTAGTGGTTGTTACAATAAGGTTATAACATATATATATTATAACTTTTACTAATAAATTTTATTAATGAAAATGCAAGGTAACTTCCAATTGCTCATCACCGCAAATCAACTTTTTTGTTTAAAATTTTTTGTCACAATGGATAATATGCTGCCAACATTAAAGATACTGATTTAAGTGTTTCTGTATTTAAAGGTTTTTGCCACTCAAGCTTCTTTGCCACTTATTAGCTTCTTCTTATTATTACAATAATTTATAATATGCTATTTTATAAATTATTGTTTAATTTGAAGAGGTTTTAAGAAAAAAGTAAAAAACGAGAAAACTTATAAAATTTTATTATTTATGCTTTTTTAACTGTTAAAAAGCCACAAACTTAAAAAATATATATTAAGAGTTATAATTTTGTCAAAAATCAAATATCAAATATGTGTGTGCATTATGTTTCCACTCAACTATTTTTAACTTTACGTAATACTAAAATATTAAAAGACTTTATTGATAAATTGATAATTAAATAAATGTTTAACTGAAAAAAAATGTTTAATATTTCCTCATAAAATGATTATTAAAGTTACTTAAAAAAATTTTCGAAATAGATTAATGAGTGAATGTGTTATAAATTCAAAATATCGATTCCACCTATGCTCTATGGTGTTGTGATGAAGCCCCGAACTTCGCGAGTTTATACCCAGAAACAAATCAGGTAACTTTGCTCTTCTTCCTCAAGAGGAAATTGACGCTCGTTTACCAAAACTTTCGCGGCTTGATAACAAAACTATCACCATTAAACACGGAAAGTTTCAACTTGGAACAACAAATCTTGGTATTTACTGAAACATGGCTTAGGGACAACTTTTAAAATTCTGAAATACTTTGTAATAAATTAAATATTTTTCGTCGTGATAGCGGCAGTAAAGCTACTGGTGGTGGAGTCCTTATTGCAGTTTCTAGTACTTTATCATCTGAACTTGTCGTAACTGACTCAGGTTTTTATATTGAATTCATACCTGTATTGATGAAAAGCGGTAAGCGAGTTTTTATAACATGTTCTTATTTGCCGCCTTCTCCAATGCGAATATATAATCTACACGTCGAATCCATTAAATCTATTGCTTGGTCAGCATTTACTGATGATACAATTGTTGTTTTTGGTGATTTTCATTTGCCATCAATATCGAATTTTTTGTTCAAACTACGCTTGGGCATATATCACCTAAATGGCATCACAATCAGTCCCTCAAGGTTAATAAAACCCGAGGATATACACCATCCTACTATTGAATACCAATTACAGTTTATTAAATGAAATCTTACTGGATACTAACTCGAATTACATATTATTTTGGACCGATATGGATTAAATAACTAAAGCATTCTACCATAAGGTTTATTCTTTTATGGATTCGTGTATTCCGAACACAATAACTAAGCAAAATGTTGGACATCAATTATCTTACGCTAAAAATAGGAAGAACAGACTGTATAACAGTTTGCTGATTGTACTGATTATTTAAGGTTAATAAACTATTTTAATAAACTATTTTATAATACTTTATACGCAAATTAAAAAGTTAATTTAAAACGCAATTCCAGACCATTTTACAAATTTGTTAATCAAAATAAAAAAGTTTCAACAAGCAGAGTTCAGTGGTGAAATTGTTATATCCAATTTATTCGCCGATTTTTTCTGGACAAATCACAGTGAAAGATTACGATGAACCTTTTAAGTACCCATTCAATATCGCTAAGTCTCAGACAACTTATATATCATTTATTGATATTTGGACAATTAAATTCTAAATTTAAATTATCATATAACTCTGGTCCTGATAATATCTCTTTTGAAATTTTGTTTAATACGTCAATAAGATATAGCATTTTCTCCAAAATCTAGAAGGATTCCTTTATTATTTCTTTTTTGAAATCAGGAAATAAGTCTGATGTTTCAAATTACCGCAGATGCTCTAGTATTACAAAACTTTTACATTTTTTAACAATTATATCGTGGATTTTTACAAAAACAAAAACTGACGTGATATAAAGTCAATCATATCCTCCTAAAGAAAAAATTGGAATGAATTACTTTTACCTATTTAAGTATCAAATGGATTTATTCTTAAATAAAAAACAAATAGTCAGTTTTAATAAATCCTGCTCTAGATGCATGGAGATTCTATCTGGGATACCACAGGGAAGCCACTTTGGGCGGCTCTTTTTTTTGTTATTTATTAATGGCTTGCCTGATGTTATTCATTCATCAAATATTTTGACGTGTACCGAAGACGTAAAAGTTTTTCTTAGTTATAGTCAAGTAACTGACCAGCAACGCCTTCACAGCTGGTGTACAACAAATCTTACGGAGCTAAATCTAAAGAAATGTAAGTATATGTGCTTTGCTTATAGGTGCCCCTGTAGGCTAGTAGTAGTTCGATTCCCAACATTGGGTTTTTTCACTACAAATAAAAATTGACTGTCGGTGGGGCTGCTCAGTGATGAAGGCATAGTCACTGGTCACTGAGCTGTCTTATACGACAGTAAATTTCCGTAACTATCCTTCTACTTTCACCACCTGTCGCATCTCTTCTCTATCCCTTTCCTAAAGAATGTAGCACGGTACATGACTAAATAGGCATCGTTGCCTGAAGTGCTACTTCTCTTAAAAAAAAAAGAAACTGATAACGGCATGCTATTTTATCGATGACCAACATTTGGAGGAAATTGATAAAATATTAGATCTTGGATGGCTTGGATTCCAAACTCAATTTTATTGCACATATTGGTTTGATAGCAAACAAAGTTAGAGGTGTACTTGGATTTGTACAACGTTGGGCTAAAGAGCTTGATGATCTATATGTTACCAAAAGTCAATATATGTGGCTTGTCAGGCCTATTCTGGATGCATAATTTCGGACCCATGCATACAAATGTTCTCAAGTTTGAACTTTAACCCATTGGTAGCTTAATAACAGAAAGTCTGGCTGAATAGACAGGTAACTATTCAGCCAGACTTTCTGTTATCAAGCTACCAACTCTAAGGGGTCGCAGAACAGCACTTAACATTTCCTTCATTTTTGGCATGACTAATGGCGATGTTTCTACCCATTTACTTATTAACAGTATTGCCCTACACGACATTTTATACCTTTAGCAATTCTATCGAGCCAATTATGCTAACGCGGACCCTTTTACGAGAATTTGTACGGATTTTAATAAATATTATAATTTCATTGATTTCAATTTGTCACTCAGCTCAATTAGAAATTCCATATTAGTTTACCTAAATAACTAATTGTTTGCATTTGTGTGCATTTTTTTTGTAACGTTTTCTTTTATTGTATGTAAGTATGTTTAATTTAAGTTAATTTTTGTTATGTAAAGTTTTTTTTATTATTGTATGTATTCTAATTTAAACTAATTTTTATGTTGTACTTAAACTAAATCTCTGCAAGGATGTTGATATCCGTAGACAACTAAATAAATTAATTGAAAAAAAAAATAAATTATTTGAATCAACATTTCGCTATTTAAATTAGTAAATAAGCTTCACTTCATCCTTACATAGCTGTGAAAACAATAATTTTAGAAACCACAACACACTGTGAGTTACTACTAAAACAAATTTATGGTAACGCTAACATTGCTGTATTTGCGCACAATTTTTCAGGATAAATAAGAGACATAAAAAGGAGAAGTTAATTGGACATTATAAAATTTTATTGCATTTCTTATTTCAGTTACAAAGACATATTTTGTTACTTGAAATTTCCATTAATTTTATATATTTGTTTTCTTTATCTAAATCACTTAATAAGTGCTGTCAAACTAAATAAAATTAATTTTGCGCTTCTTATTTTAATTTACCGAAATCAACTAAATTTTTCATTTGTTTATTTGTAAAGAAAAAAATAAGTTTATTATATCCTGGTCCCATATTTCATTAACTTAATAAACCACAGTAAATCTTATTTATATTAATTTTCTTTTGACAATTAATGTATTAATTTAATACCTCATAATGCATTGTGGGGCAGAAACAAAATATTTTGTAAATAAATCAAAAATCCGAAACGACTAAACGATTAAAAGAATTTATTCACAGCTATTAGTAGAAAAGTGGTTAAGCTTGAACTAAGATTGTTAGTTGAGATTCTAACTTGAGAGAGAGAGACAGCGATATTTCAAATAAGTATAGATACCAGGTTTTCTAATCAACGAATAAATTAAATTTTTTGCTAAAGTATCATGAGAATTTTCATTCTATTTTTGATAGTTTTATTAAAACCCAAAATAATTTTATAAAGAAAATAATTACACTTTTCTACAACTGCGTACAGGATTTCCAAATCATACATTAAAAAATCTTACAATTGGTAGTAGTTATGCAATGTCTTAAAAATATATTCTCATTTTAGAAGAAATTTTAGAGGAGAGTACCTGAAGTGACACATTTAGCAAAATTTTTTAAAATTTAATGCGGCAATCATCTCCATAAAGGTGACTCGCAGAAGAATTAAAAAATATGTATTTTTATAATAGTTATAATTTTTTGACCTTTTTTAATGTTTTTTTTTTTAGTAATTAATTTTAAGCACTAGGTCTTATTTTTGTTTTTCCTGATGATGCCAACCAACGGTGTGGCGAAATATCGAAAATATAATAAAAAATAAAGTTTTTTAAAAAAATTTTTATTAAATAAGACCTAAGCTTTTTTACAGATTAATAGACAAATTCTTGAACAAATATCTGTGTCATATGTCATAGATTTTAACTGAAGAGTCTCAGACCTTTGAAATATTAACGATATGGAACTACATTTTGTAAACTGTAAAGTCTGATAAAAACAAAATAAGCAAACATCGCGAAAAGGTACATTGCTGAGCTGCCTGATTGTACGCTTGTAAAGGTAATGAAAAATATAAACTCTACATTTTAGCTCAAATGCCTATTTTCTATAAGCTCGCGAATTATTCAATTCTTCGCTTAATTCGTGCAAATTTCGAAAAATGCCCAATTGTTATTGGCCCACTGTTTAATAAAATCTTAATTAGAAATATGATGGCCACAAAATGTAAGAAGATTTATGAGGCATCAGAGTACATTAAGTACCATGCAGGGTGATATACTAATCCCCTAAAATAACTGAAAGATGTTAAACCATAGAATATAATAATCATTAAAAGTGGATATGACGTTAAATTCAAAAATGTAAATAAAACTCACCTAAGCTGAAATTCAAAATAAATATTCTCAAACCAATTGCGCAATTGTTGAATATTTTCGTAGCAAGTTGTTACTTTATGGTTAAAAAAAACGACCCTAAAATTATTTTCACAGTTTTAAAAATATGAAATTGAAAAATGCTGAATTAAGCAAATTTTTTTAAATTAAAATCACAAATCACCAAAACACTTTTAAAAATAATTTTCAATTTATTCTATATTATACAATCATTTAGTTTTATAAACATTATATTTTGAGTGTATTTTTTTTTAAATTATTTTCTATTAGTTATAAGTATGTACAAGAAAATAGGCATAACGAATGTCTGTAATTTGGAAATTTTGATTTGAATTGTTATGCATTTAGCACATCAACACTCATTGTAAATCCAAGAGCCTGCAGCCAAACATTTTAATTAATAAAAATCGATAAATAAAAATTTTGATTTATTTCAATTAAATATTTGATTGTTATTTATTTAGTAGCAATGTGATTATACATATTACACATTATTATTATACCTTCTTAAGGTCTTGCATATATTTGTTTAATTTAAATAATAATTTACCTATTGCAATTGGCTGGCTGTGCCATTAGCAAAATGTTTACATGTATTAAATTTGCATAAATTCTTAATTAGTCGAATGCGAGCGGCTACAAACAAGCCAAGTAGGACAGGAAATAGCAATATTATTTCATTTACTGGCGGAGGAAAAATAAACAACATATTAACTAGTGATACATTCACTTAGAATAGAAAGAATGTCTATAAAACTTATGCTGTAGGAATATTCTTAAGAAAAACGTAGGTACAGTGTAACTGATGAGCTACTATAGTCATCAAATAACCCTTAATTGCGGGCATATTTGGGCACATTATGGGAATATCAATAATTCCAAAATATTCAAGTGGGAAATGAACTGGTTAATGCATTGCATTAATTGATTCACGTTACATTTCTCACATGCAATTTAAAAAACTAAGTAAGCTGAAATAATGCACCACTAAAATGCCTAAAATGCCCTTAGTTATCCTCAAACGCTGATCAGGAGGGAATAAGCCTCTATCTAATGTAAAGGTTTTGTGAGTAAATTTTTCTTCTTTTACTTTTATTTTCAATTTCTTTAATAACTTTTCTTCTTAAGTTCTGTAGACTCAATTACTGGCAACCATATGGAAAGTATTGAACAAGTATAAAATTGGGAAATTAGACTTTAATTTGCTGCAGATATAAAAACCGCTTCCATTTAGTACAAAACTTGCTCTTAAATAAGGTTTTAATAGCTTAAACGATTAGGAATAGCTCTAGGTTATAGAATAAGCCTTTATGTTATGCGTTGCCAACCGCCTAAGAAGCGGCAACGAAAAAGTCAGTTTTACATATTGTTACTCAATGGGCTCTTTAATTACAACTGCTAATCTGTGAATTTGCTCTGAACTTTCTTCTAAATCCAGCATGATGAATACATAATACATCCTTCTTGGCATAGATTTGGGTTCAGCTTACTACACAGAATAACAATTTTGCTAGCAGGCTTTATTGGTCTGTATACTGTATACTTTTGTGATGTCTAAAAGTTAACATAATCGTATGTATGAATTTAATTCGGGCCCTCATCAGTATTGCCGATCAGATGTATTACGATTTTTCTTTTGTGATCTTAAAGAGCTATTAATAGTTAAGTAAGAATACAATATCGCCATGATATCAGCTTTTAAATTTAAAGTAAAATTTACAAGTTCACTTTTATGTTGGGGTAATGTACTATTGCTGAGTAAAGTTCCGCATTTTGCTATTGTCATTAATTTTGTTGAGAACTATGCAATTATGCATTTTTGTCAATACTGCCTCAATGAAATTTATGTACAGTTCAAAAGAAACGAAAAAGCAAATTTTGTCTTTTTTAAACGTTTCTCTTAGACAAACAAATTGTGAAAATACCTGTAAGATAAATGGCTATTACTAGTTACAAACAGAAAGCAAATAGTAACTAGAACGCCAGTGCATGAGTAATACTAGATATCAGAATGATAGCCACGTCTCGGTATACCAACTTATTTAGGGATATAATCATACATCAAAACCTGTTAATATAGAATCATATAGGTTATACTGTGCAAGTAGAAATCCATTCAGATCCGCAGAATAGATCTCTTAACATGGCGGCTTTTACTACAACAATTTTAATGCTTTTTCTGGATTTATATTCTAGACCAATAGACCAAGTGCAAAATATTCTTAATTTTTCCCAACAGAAAAGGCGAAAGCAACAGGCACAAAAGCAATTGACACACCCATCAAATTTATATTCTTCTTATTTCAACAAATCACACAAAGGTGGATCAATTAAAACACCACTATATTCGCGCTTAGATCTTATATAAAAATCTTTGAAATACAAATATACACTATGGCACTGAATATATATGATGGACACTGAAGGAGCTGCAATAACTCAAGTTCTTATGGAATTTGTTCATCAAATATAATGATCTTGTTAAATTGATCTATTGTTATAAATATAGGGTTGAAATCTATCTCCTATATTAGAGATGTAACAACTAACAAACCGTTCATAAGCCAAACCCTATTAATTACAAAATTTTCGCAGGTGATAAGCGGAAAAGTCAATTTATACCTGATTGAAAAGGAATAGTCTTACTGTCAATCCAGCAGGTATTATATTTCACAAAATATAAATTTATTTCCTCTAATATACCTTTGGTGCTGTTGTTTGGTGTAAAATGTTAAGCAATTTTTTTGGATGATAAAATGTAATCCAATTGGAATATTTAAGGAAAACAATAACGTACTTGAAAAATCAGCTCAAAGAGTATGAAGTGTAATAAACCAATAAAATAATGAAGTCGTGCGATGTGATATCAGCGAAACGTCGCCAAATGTATATCACGATATGCTTCATTGGCTACTTGGGGGATTACCGCCCACAACCCATGAAAATATTGTTACAATGTAATTTCATCGAAACCATAAGGCTGTAGGCTTGCGCAATCATTTCAGGTATCACCAATCATACTAACGTCTACCAAGGCATTTCTCAATAAGCTTTGCTGGCTACTGGTAAAATTACTGCCTATAAAGCATGAATACAAAAGTAAGATTTCATTTCATTGGAGCCATAAAACTAGAGGCTCGCACAAGCATTTTAAGCGCCACGATTGTTATAGATATAGATTATTATAGATGATTGCACCAGACCCATCATTATGAGTTTGCTTAATTTCAAATTGAAGTATGACCCTCCCCCAGCTGGAATACTTTGTGTATATATATATATATATATATATATATATATATATATATATATATATATATATATATATATATATATATATATATATATATATATATATCATTACAAAGGAAATGTAATCGGAGGCTACTAAATAACTGCAACGCTATAGAGGAAGTGGTGGTGGCTTGCCCAGATTTTAGTTTTTTTAAAACTACATAATACATACTATATGTTAGCAATATACATAGGCATGTTTTATATTATTGCACACTCTTCAGTTTTTCCACTATAGAAATCTACCTTTTTTTAACCTAAATGAAGAATATGAAAAAGTTGTCACAGTCCCACAACGTTTATTTACAAATGTTGTCTTATAGGTCGCAAAGACTTTAGGTAACAAACGAGTTTTTTGGCAGCCAGCCAACATCACAAACTCAGAGAATTTGACTGCAGCATTTGAGTGTTTGTCACTCGCTTAAAATACATAAACTTTGAAACTCTGGTATATAAGTACATAATATAGATACATTTATGGCGCCATTTAGGATGACGTGAGTAGAAATTTCATTGTGTAATTCAAATTGTCCCAACTGTAAAACAGAGACAAAAAAATATAAATCGAATTGTGGTATATCTTGCGGAACCTGCACAATTATATTTTGTAGTTTTTCAACAGTTTGGTTCAATAAACATTTTAAGCTTTTATTTTTGTTGTTTCTTTCTTTCAAAGTCCACTAAAATATTTGTTTGAACATTATTGAACAACATGAATCCAATAGCAACGAGACATTTTCCTTTCAATTGCTAGTAAAATTGTTGTCTATAATCTAGGGATTGCTTTTTTGTTACGATAATAACGACAACAATGTTTGCCAAAATTCCAAAATAGAGAAAAAGAAAAAAAATCAAACAAATCAAATTAAATTTTGTACTTTTAAATACTGATATTCGTACAAAAATTAATAATTTTGTTGGAATAAAAAGGCTGGATAAATTTTTTTTTCGGACCACCTCTACACATGCAATGCATTGTGCCAGAACTGGGAAATTAGGTTACGGGAAGGAGGAAATTGGGAGTAGTGTCTGTGGACATTCAGTTTGATTTTTCCCAGATTGAGAGTCACAGGAAAGACCTCCGGAGGGATCTTATTCCACATACGGACTGTTGCTAAAAAACGAATTTTCCCTGCAATGCGTAGTGCGATTCACTGGCCAATAAACCACAACTGGATTTGCTCTCAATGAAAATCGTGTTAAATGCGTACGAGTATCGGGAACAAGTTCCCTAATTTCATCAGAGCACTTACCATTGTAGTAACGATAGAACAGTGTAATACATTCCACATTGCGTCGATGCTCTAGAGAATCTAGAGGCAAGAGTTGGATACCTTACCGTCCCCAATGAGCCTCTTGCCACTCTCCTGTACGCGATCGAGTAACTCTAAATAGATTTTGGAGCGCCGCCCCATACATGAGAGTTGTATTCCATTTTTGGAAGGATATAGATGGTATAGATAGTACGGAGATCGGATGGAGTAAAGTATCTTTTACACCGCTTTAGAAAACCGAGGCACTTGAAAGCTTCTTTAGAAACCTGAAAAATGTGTTTAGTCCATCGAACATCACACTGAATTTTCATGCCAAGAACATCAAGAGCTTCCGATTCCGTGATAACTATATCACCCATAGTAACAGAGCATTAAAATCTACTCTATTCACAGGACCCCATTCCAAGATTGTCGCAAGATCCTAATTAAGCGTATCATTCATGTTCTGCCTTTTTGTACTAACCTCCAAATGGCCTGGTCTATTTCGAAATGAATACGAATGACAAATGGCGCTGTCATCGGCAAAAGAATACAAAGAGTTGAAATTTCGACAAAGAAGGTCATTTAAAAAAATAAGAAATAGGGTAGGAGAAATAACGGAGCCTTGCGGTACCCCTGAATTCATCATGAACTCGTCTGATGAAATCCCATCTATAACAACTCGTATAGTGCGATTTCTGAGAAAACTAGATATAAATCTGGAGAAATTATCACCGACACCAAAAGCAGCAAGTTATGATAGAAATGCGTCATGCCACACTCTATCGAATGCTTTGGAAATATCTAGAGCCACAACCTTACTTTCTCCGAAATGATGTATGGAAGTACACAATTGGTCAGACAGAAAGGCTAGCAAGTCGCCGGTAGGGCGCCTCTTACAGAAACCATACTGTTGATCGCTAAGTAAGATTTTGGACTCCAGGTACCTCACAAGATGAAAATTTATCATACTTTCCTCCCCCTTTTTGGGGATCGGCGTTACATTAGCAGCCCTCCAGCACTTCGGAAATTGCCCGACTTGGTACAATGTGCTGAAAAGGGCTGCTAACGGACGCGCGAAGAGCACTGTATCAAGACCAGTGCTGGTATCCCATCGGGCCCAGGGGACTTGTTGATGTTGAGATCAGCTAAAACCCTTTTAACCGCTCGAGATCGAAAAAATATCTTTAGCATAGTAACGGATACTCTTTCGATCTCTGGCGGTGATTAACTGCTTTCCGGCAAATGTTAATTCTTCTCACCTTTTTTTTTGTTTGCGTACCAGCAAAAAAAAACGTCGTAATTAAATTAGGACTAATGCAAACTACTGACTTATGAATTTTTGTTTTCCCTTATTAAAAAGTTAATTTATTCCCACATTATGTTCTTTTATAAATGTAATATAATTCGTTTATATTGTTACGTTTATACCTTTTATAAACGTTTTTGTTGTGAGTTCTTTATTGCAAAGTAATTTACACCAGTTTTAGAGTTTTTAAATAATAACAATTTTATTATTTACTTTTAACTACACAAAGTTGACACAGAACAATTTACTTAAAAATGCACGTCTTCACTGTAGAGGTTCAATTTACTGATTGATTGTCCACTCAGACGCTGCCCCTATTTATACTTGTCCAATTAGATTCTAGAAGATGTAAGAATTTTCTACTCTCTTTGTGTGTATTTTGTTGTTGTAGGTTGTTTATTCATTTTATATGCGCCTGCTTGCCTGTGTGTATAGTTGTTTTTGTTTTTATGCTGATAAGGTTTCTGCCTGGGATTTATTTCAATATATTTGTTGTTGCTTTTGTAAAAAAGGGTTTCTTAGAAAACTACGCCGATGATAAATAACTGTATATTTATTGTTGTAAAATTAGTTTTTGTCTTGCGCGTTTAAATGATAAGCAGCATGCCAGGTAGTTAGTAAGCGGCATATCAAATTGTAGCGGTGTGTGTGTGTGTTTATAAACTTCTACGCAGTTTGTAACCAGTAGTTTTCCATATTGCTTAATTGTTTTATTTTAAACTTAAGCAAGACATATTCGTAACAATATTATCTACGTTCTATTAAAAATAAACACGTGAGAATAGTGTATTAGCATAATTCCAAAAATCAAATTTTCTCCTGCGGTCAGATTACCTGCCAGACAGTGATGAAATTGGATCAGTTTGTTTGTAAATAATGATGGTAAAGAATTTGGACAAGCAAAATTTGACACTGAACGATTTCCGGCTGCATTAGTTTGGGTCTCAAGTATGTTTTTTATTTTTCTTTTGTATTTACTATTATTTCTAAGTATAAATTTTATAATAAATAAATAAAGTTTATGATTATCAAAAAGGCATTCATCAAATCAACGTGTTTCAAACTGCGGTTATCCTAGGGCACTCCTTGGATAATTAATTGCGCGATAAAAACAGTAATCCTTGTGCACCACTTGGACAACTACTGCCTGCCAGACACTTCCTTTTTGTTATTATCATGGTGTACCACTTGGATAATAAACATAATCAAAACCTCTGCGTTAGGCAAGGCATACGAGCCTGAGCACTAACAGCAAATAAGAATTATTTGCAAATATACCAGCTAAAGGTTAGCTTTATCAACAGGGTTAGTGAATATTTGATCGTTCTTTAAAAGAGTCGGAATTGAAGAACTAGCATTATCCCGTACTCTTTTAACAAATGACCAAAAGCTCTTACTACCCCTAGAAGTAGCAGGAACCTTAGTACATTGGCACACAAAGATCTCTCCCTTTTGCGTAGCGAATCGGTATCTGCGTTTTTGTTTCTACGCCAGATATTGAATGCTTTCTCTCTTGATCTGACTGCATTTTTGCACGTTTGATTAAACCGACTTTAAACTGGTTTTAATCGAAATTGTTTTGGATGGAATAAATTAATTATGTAATTATGTTTACAGCCATTTCTGCTATAGCATTGATATTATTGTCCAAGAAACATAGTTTCCAATTAAATGCCTAAAAAATTCGTTAAGCTCAGCCCAACAAACCTTCTCATAAATATATTTTAAACGTCTGGTAGTTGATTTCGTAACGTCGTGAAGCTTCGAATATGAAACGGAGGCAGAGATGGTACAATGATCGGAGTTGCCGAGAAGTGCACAAACATTAACTTCATACTTTTGGGGGTGTGAAGTTAGAAAAAGGTCGAGTACATTACTATGGTGCCCATCAACACAAGGAATGTGTGTTGGTTCATTCAATAATTGCGCAAGGTGATTGTGCACGGCAAATAGCTCAGCTACAGGCCTTCTGTAGTTGTATGGTCTGAATGGCGAAGCCAAGAACAGTTGTGAACATTAAAATCACCAGCAACAACAATTTCACTGTTCGGGCAACTCCCCCCAGGGGCATATAAATATGGTCTTTATAGAATATTCCACTATCTAGACTCAGTGCAACTGGTGTATAAAGGGAGCCCAGTCCCCTGAAGATTGGCATTATAATAGTTCTCTGGCTGATAATTGAGGTTGGCCCCTATATGGCAGCATCGTGGTGGTTGTGGTTTTGCGGCCCCATATCAGTCTATGGTTGGCATTATAATAGTTCTCTGGCTGATAATTGAGGTTGGCCCCTATATGGCAGCATCGTGGTGGTTGTGGTTTTGCGGCCCCATATCAGTCTATGGTTTAAAATGGTGGCCAGGATCATCTCGCTGAAAATGACACGCATGGTGAATGATACGTCCAGTGAGCATGCTTGACATGTGTTCTGGACAGGAGTTAGAAAGTCTCCAACTCTTTAGCAAGGTGTGATAGTTTGCAGACCTGCCCTGGAATTATTCAAGTTGCAACTAGGTGGTTCTGTTGCTTAGAATTATGTCTTCGGCTATCTAGGACGTTTGTATGACGTTCCAAATTATACAAAGTGGTTTGTCCACCATCTGATTAAGACTATATAGTCAGGCGCGGATGTAAAACAAATCACACTCTGTTCGGGCAACTATCGAGAATATGCGATATGGAGTCGGAAAGAAAACCGAAGTCAGCTAAGGTTTTATCCTTTTCGGTATTTGGACTTCTATAGAGAAACTAGAAAGGCAAGGAGTGTGACCTGATCCTGATCATTTGTGCCCAATGATTGCTGGCACTGGTACGCAAATTCATTGCGAATATTAATTGCAAGACAAGGGTGAAAGTTAAATAGCGAAAGTAGGTGATACCCAGGTAACTGAAAAAATAAAATATCCGGCCGTTGAAGACAAATGTGAGCATATACGGAGAAAAAATTCGCCTTCAGTTCGCGCTTGTTACAGAAGTCAATTTTGAATTTTCCCGTCATGACAATAAAGGAAATTCAAATCTGACCATCCAACCTGCTATATTATAAAATAAATATAAAAAATTTATATTAAATAAATATGTTGGTCTTTTTTAATTAAATTTTTAAATTTTACTATATATTTTTTCAATATTTCACTTTCCTCTGGAAAGCTTCTTCAAGAAAATTATTTTATAATAACAAAAATTATTAACAATTTGAATCAATATATAATATAAGAAATTCATCGAAATTTAAAGATAAAGTCAACAGAATAGATATACAAGATAATGAGATATTGTTTTCATTTGATGTAGTTTCACTTTTTCCAAGTATTCTTGTAGGTTTAGCTTTGAGGACTATAGAGGGAAAATGGCAGAAAATAGAGCAAAATACGAATATTGAAAAGGAATTATTTTTACATATTCTTAAGTTTTATGTTGAAGATAACAGGTATATTCAGTTTGATAATAGGATATATTTGCAGAATGAGGGCCTCCCTATGGGCTCTCCAGCATCTCCAATTATAGCTGATATTGTGATGGAGGAATTACTAAATTCATTTATTAGTAAAATGCATATTAAAACGAAGATTATCACAAAATATGTAGATGATTTATTTTGTATAACTTCCGAAGAGGCAGTGGATGATATTTTGTCAAAACTGAATAGTTTTCATCCGAATATTAAATTTACGATTGAAAGAGAGTTAGAATCTAAACTTCCATATTTAGATATATTGATAATAAGAAAGAGAAAAAAGTTAGTATTTGATTGGTATAAGAAACCAACATCTTTTGGAAGAATTATTAATTTTTATTCCAAATATCCGAACCAAAAATTTATAAATCATTAACTTATGTTCCTGGAATATCAGAAAAATAAGGAAAATCTAAAATATATGACATAGATAGATATATAAATGTACGCAAAACATATAACACATTAAATAAATTATTTAGCAGTATGAAGGGTAAAATAGGAAAAATGGAAATATCTGATGACCAGGTGAACTGTGACAAACTTTATATTGGGACAACAAAAAATAAACTTAAAACAAGATTAGCTGGTTATAGATATGACCAAAAATATAGGAATATTTCAACACAGAAGATATCCTTATATTCACATTGTAAGAATTATAATCATTATCCAAAGTTTGAGGAAGCATCAATATTAGGTATAGAAAAAAGCTATAAGAGATATGCTAGAAATGTTAGAAATTCAAAAGAATTTGTTATTTAATTTCCATTTCTTTGTTTTTTTGAAATTTTAATTTTGTATGTATGTATGAAGAAAATTATTTTATATGCTTTTGCCAATTGTTTTCAAAAACAATTTTTTCAAATTTTTAATAATTTTTGTTGTTATAAAATTAATTTCCTGAAGAAGCTTTCCAGAGGAAAATGAAATATTGAAAAAATATATAGTTAAATTTAATTAAAAAAGACCGTTTAAAAGATTAAAACATATTTATTTAATATAAGTAAAAAAAAAGAGGTCGAGTTAAAATAATAATAAAATAATTATAAAAAATTTATATAAAAATAAATAAAAAACTTCGAATAACGTCTGTACAAGCCTACAATCAAATATTATAAAGTAAGTGTTTGGTAAGTGGTTACGTATATTATGTAAACGAGGGTAATTTTATCTGAACTACCATCAGTAATTAGGGGATTTGTCCTTAAATTAGGGCGTCATTTATAGATAAAGAGGATAAAAGGTTATGTGTGAATATCCAAATATTTAGGTTATTTTTATTTTATATTGTTTCTCCTAATATTGCAAACTGGTTACAATTCCAATGTTTTGGTTTCCAATATTTGAAAGATAAAAATGCATTAATGAATTTTTTACTTTAAGGAAGAAATTAATTTGTATATCAAATAAAATTTATTTTTTTCAAAACATTTAAACAATCTGATCCAAATGACTAAAAGAGCAAATAAATTTGAGCAACTATTTGTACATACTTATCAAAGTATGACAATTTGTTTGCCACATTTTTTTGGAAAGTATAAGAATTAAGTTTTTATATAGGCCAAACTTTCATTTAAAAAAGAAAAAGCCATTGTAAACATTACTTACAGAATTTCGGAAAAAGGACTTTATATAAAAAGTTGCATACAAACGAATTTGTTGACAATTACCAAATGTGTCCAAAGGCAATGACAAAAGCATTAAAAAATAAATAAAAGACAGTCAACTGAAGAATTTTTAACATTTTTAGTATTACAGTGCATTTCACAGTGGAACTGAACTCAAAGTAAATATAAAAATCAACATATTTTGATAACAATATTATTTCTTTCTTAATTTTCAAGTTGAACTATGAATTTCTTGCTGCAAGATTAGCTCTGCGACACTTGTGACCTAAAAATTAACCGAAATATCGGATGTATAAATTAATTTAAGCCAGTTCAGCGAAGCTTTTAATTTATAGCATGAGACTTTAAGTCGCACCTCTTCAACTAAACTGCATGAACTTTTACCAGAGAAATGTTGTTGATTTCGAAATTGATTTAAAAAATACTAGTTACTTCCAAGTAATCACCTCCTTTTTTTTTAATGTCCATTAAAACCTTCCTAAATCTTGTGAAGAATTCTTTGGTAATTAAAGCCAGTGTTGGCCATATCAAAGAGAAGGAAATTATAACGCCCGGTGGAAATCAGGCAAGTAAGTGAGATATATTCACTGGCTTAATTAAAATAAGATTTGTTGGGTTCTCACTTGAGGTTTTTTTTTTTCTTATAATTATACTTACTGCCACACATGTTTGCCATGTTATACGAAGAAATATTATTTTCTTAAAAATGAGGTTCGATAAAGGGAAATTCTTGAGATATAAAAAAATTGCAGTCTATATTCCGCATCAGTCAAAATGCCTGTGGTTTTATCTCTACTCATTTTTCTGTTGAAGTTTCGTATCTTTTAGTGTTGTAGACTTTTTTGGAACAAATTTCACAAGTCAACTCGCAAAATTATGGACAGGCAACTCTTCTTTACTACACTTCTTTTATGCTGGCAGTATATATTAGCGCTTTTTACTATAATTATCATTTATAATTAATACTTAAAAATATTAATGAAATTAAGTATTGGAACTTTGGTAAAAATATTCTATTAAAATTTTAATAGTGAATAAAATTATATTATATATTTTTTTTTATTTTTTGGGCTAATCTACTTTCACAAAATTAAAAATTTTTTAAACCGGTTAATAAATGAACTTTTTGTCTGGCAGAAAGCTCAAAGTTAATATAGATAATACTTCCTCTTCAGTATTAATTGATATTCTGGTATTCCTCAGGGAACGCATGTTGGACCTTTGCTTTTTATAATTTTTATTAACGATTTACCTTTGACTTTTAAATATTCAAAGTGTCTGTTGTTTGCCGATGATTTCAAATTATATTCTTCTATTTGCAATATCAATGACTGCATATACTTACAAGCTGATCTGAAAAATTTGTCTAACTGGTGTTTGGAAAATGGTATTCATATTAATGTTTCAAAATGTTGTATAGTTTCATATCATTACATAATGAACCCGATAATCTACGATTATTCTGTTGGTGACCTCCCGCTTAAGCGTGAAGTTAAAGTTAAGGATTTGGGCGTCATTTTCGACGTTAAATTAACTTTCTCTGACCATATTGATTATATAGTTTCTAAGTCGTATTGTATGCTTGGTTTCATTAGAAGGAATTCTAAAGATTTCAGGGATGCTTACACACTTAAATCTTTATATGTCTCTTTGGTTCGGAGTTTATTGGAATATTGTTCTATTATTTGTAACCCATATCATTTAGGTCAAATCAAACGTATTGAACGGATTCAGAAAATTTTTACTAAAGCTGCTTTAAAGTTGTCTTGGCCATATGAAGTACCACCTTATGAGGTGAGAAGAAAACTGTTAGGTATTCAATCCTTAGAAGATCGCAGGTCTTGCTCTTCTCTGTTATTTGCCTATAACCTTTTATCTGAAAATATTGATTGCCCTGAAATTAGAAATTATTTTACCCTATATTGCCCTCCAAGAGACTTAAGAATAAATCGTATGTTCGAAGAAAACACTTTTAGAACAAACTATGCGAAAAATGAGCCTATTGCAAGGTGCTTACATCTATGTAACAGTTTTACCCCACATTTGAATTTTAATGTTAGTTACAATATATTTAAACTTTTTCTATTTAAGTTTTATAATTAAATTGTTAAGTAATCTGTAGGAATTTAATTCCGTAGATGAAATAACTAAATAAAAAATAAATAAATAAATAAAACCGAGATAAAAAAACCGAGAAAATCAACAATATAATTATTCCATGATTCTAAAAAAATCAACGAGAAGTTCAAATGTTAATTCTTTAATAGTTTTCATTTTTATTTTCAATGAATTTTGCCTCACTGTGCATTGTTTGTACCCGTTACACTGACATTTCACTTTCTTTCAGTTATGTGCATATAGCACTTTCCTAGATGCAGAACAGTATTTAATGCTGCTGAATTCGTACGTGTGTTCTTTGTTCTTATAAATATTGAATCCCTTTTCGTACATCTATAAAAACACACACTAACTTGTTTTTACAAGGCAAATAGATATATATAAATATAGTATGATGCAGAAGTGAATTCATTTCAAATGGATTTTTTTAATTACTATTATATTTTAGCTTTGTGAATTATTTATTGCAAAACTATTCATTTCTAGCCACTGGCTGATTTTTTTCGAGAACAAAGATACTTATTGAACAGTATTTGAATATATACGTTATGTTTATGAGCAATTACTAACGAGACAGATTTTTATATATCAGCCATCAGTAGGCATAAACCTTAAATCTAATATGTAATGAACTATTTTATTCTATAAACAAAAAAAATGTTGTTCAGGCTTAAGTTCACAAAAAATCACTTTGAAAATTTCTAATCTATTTATCTATCTACTATCAGCATTTTTCGAATTTCATAATACAAATGCAGATGTTAAAGGAATCGAATCAAGCTGGAATAAAATCGGTCTAAATAAAAAAAAAAACTATTGGAACTGTGTAAGAATATATAAGGGATCTTAGTGATTAAGTTTTAATATTTATGATTTTCTCCAGAAGGTGGTTGATTTTAAAAAAATGTGTTAAAATGTGTCAGCATCATGTTTGCTTGCTTATTGGTCAACTATTACAACATGATGAATGTATCTTTTACACCACAGTATTAGTGATAATGTAAAATTAATTATAATATAATAAAAATATAAAACAATTAATGATATAATACGTAAAATAACTACAAATAAGATAAAGAACAGAATAGATAATGCAAAATTAACTAAAATTTACAGTAATGAAAGATCGATTTCATCAAATTAGATTTGTGCCAAGTAACATTATAAAATGAACACCTTACATATATTTTTTATAGCCAATGAAGATATTAAGGTAACCAAATAAAAGCAGTAGTTAGTAAATAAATTTAAGTAGCTCCTTTTTCAACAGATAAGCGTTGCTAAGTTCCTGAAAATAGTATGGAAAAGAGTTTCAAACGAAAAATTTAGATTAAGACGATTCAATTTTGAATGAAAAATTATGAATAAAAAATGATATCTAGCAAATGCCCATCACGACCACACTGGCAGATGTCGATTCTTTCATTATAATTTTTAATCACTTTTTGGCAAAATGGTGGCCCTATTGATTAACTAAATCATGAATTTTGAGTTTTAAGGCTGAAATCGATTCGATTATCTCCGTATAGACTGTGTCATTAACAAAGAAAAAGAACCAGTGGCGTTAAATCACACGATCTGGCTGGCCACTTAACTGCTGATTATGTTTAAATTATGCGATCAGGAAATTTGGTTTGCTGTGTGAAATGCAGCAATATCCTGATAAAACCGCATGTCAGTGGGCCACAATTGGGTTGTTGGCGTCTCGCGATAGCTAGATCCATTGACCGTCGTTTTTGAAAAAAACGACCTAATCACGCCGCCAGTCCACATAGCGCACCGTACAGCGACATGTTGAGCATGCAATGGATTCTTAATAATTACTTTAGGATTTTTGCTTGTTGCTTCACTTGTCACCCTGACAAGTGAAAATGAACTTCGTCTGCTGAAATGATTTTTTTCAGAAAAAGCAGCCGGTTGTTTCTGAGTGAATTGAGCAAATCTACGGCGATGTGATTGTTCGGTTGGCTTCAATTCCTGCACCAGTATAATCTTGTAAGGCTTCAAAGTCAAATCCTTATGCAAAATTAGCCATGTGGTGGTTTTGAATAACCCCAATTATTGAGAACGTCGAGGAATTGACAAAATTGGATCTGCTTCAACACTGTGGCTCACGGCTGCGATGTTTCCAGTTCAACGACCCGATTTTTTTATAGAGCCTGTCGACTCAAACTTAACGACAGAAGGACGATTATGTTCTCCGAAAATATCACGAATTTGACGAAAATAAAATTTTTGCTTCCTTGAGATCTTGCACAAAATATTCTAACATATAAAAATGATGGCTGTTAAAAAACTATGATCCTGTGCAAAAAATCTTCAAAAATTTCAGTTATGTTATTCCAAGAATTACTTTAGAGTGTAATAAGATATGATCGCGGCGGTTCTTCTGAAATATATAGTGAGCAATATTGTTGTTTACCATCGTCAATTTACGCTGGTCCATACAATTACATAAATAAATAAAATAGCCGCAAAGGATTGAACGGATCAGATAAGCTTTTGTCAATGGCATGCGTATAGCCAACGGAGTAGAAAAATGAAACAATTTTTGTAGTTTTCTTGCCAAGATCAATTTTTGCCGATGCGAACGCCATTTTGTGATCGAAAAGAAAGAAAAAAACCACCATATTGCCACGGAGTTCGGATCTGAGACTCTGAATTAGGTTCACTCAAGCTGTTTTGCAACTTCTGCCCCAAATAGACCGCAATTGCGCAGGAAATAAAAATTCATTCCGTGGTAGGAACTTTTTTAATTGCCAGCTGAGGATACTTTCAAATACCTTAGATAAAAATGGTAGTCTTGAGTATGGGAATGATCCAAGTAAGTTACGATCGGTATCAATATCCTTGAAAATTTGGGGTATATATTGTTCATACAGATTGCGTTAGATTTACCACTAAAACAGCTTTCCAGAACCTAAAGTTTATGAAAATATTAACAAAATTATTATTAAGGAGGTTCACACCAATATTACGATCACATTGACCCACACCAATTCTCCAAATTTCCTTCCATTTGAACTATTTACTTTTTAAAAGGTAGAACTTCATCTAGTGTTTGTGATTAGGCCATTAATTTTGTGAGATATACCCTAAATTTTTATTGGTCGTTTTTTATATTAGATGTATGGAATATTCCCTTCACTAAATATATGATCAAAAACTTAGGAGTATTGGAGAAAATAAGACTCATTTTCAAAAATGTTTACTAACGTTAATTAAGCCTTTAAAAAAACCTAGTTAATTATTGACTTTCTACACATATGCCTCAGATAACTTCATGTAATCCTCTACACTAAAACTTATTATATCTGGCCTTGTTTTATACATATTGACATTTATCTCTTTTCAAATAATAAACAATATTGGCGCTTCAAATGAAGACGATATTATATTTTATATAAAAACACAAAAATAAAATTTGGCTTTTCTTCAGCTGCTATTGATAAGTTTGTTTCAGTTTTTTTTTTTATAATTACAAACGCCAATTATTTACAAATTAACCTCAATTTTCGGTTTCTGCTGTCATTTAGAATAATCGACAATACCATTATTTATTCTAAACGGAAGTTATTTGTCTTGGTTACACTAAGCAAAAATTAATGTTTCTGAAAAAGACGCAATATTTCAGTTACAAGATAAAAAAAACAATTTCTGGTCTTAATGCCAAAGTGTCACTTTAAAAAAGAAAATTTTTTTTAAATGCTTTTGCTTAACTTTTTGTTTAACCTTAATATGTAACTAATCTATAATATTTATTTAAAACAAAAGGTTTTAAAATAACATAAGGTAAATTAAGGGCATCACTATTGTACTGGAAATTCATATGTCACAAACGCAGATTTAAAAATTTTACTGTTTATGCAGAAATTGTAAGTAATAACTTATTTCGTATTTTGGGCTATCTTTGATTGCAAACACGACTGACAAGATTTACACCTGTTTTTGACGTTTTCTTTTGTTAATAAGGAACAATTTTGTTTTATATTATCCAAAACTATACAAGTATGTCATTCTATATTTACACGTTATTCGATTCGTATAACGACTATTTGTTGATGAGTAAATTCCTTATATTTGATCAACCTCAAGGTGCGAACTCTATATGAGAAAAAGAAAGTTAACAAATGAGATCTAGATTAAGCTTATTATCAGTCATTATTTGAAATTATACTCAAAAGGGCGAGTTTTTTTGGAAATGGGCAAAAAAAAATCCCCAATCAAGTATTTGAAGACTGTAACATTACTGTTGCAATAATTGCAACCTGATTAGTATTTCAGTTACTTAATTCTATGTCTTTTGGCATGGAAACAAGAAATAGCTAATGCAATAAAATTTGATCATCATACTTGCCTTAGAACCAATGGATGAATTTCATATTTTTAAACATATTCCAGAGAAAAACAATTTTATTGCTGTCAAAAGATGCTGCTAACAGAATTGTGCTTTGACTTACCTTTGCAATGCTTGTATGAAAACATTATTTTTTCCAGTGTTAATAAATTTTCAAATAAGGAACAAATTTATATTTACGGGATGAAGGAATTGGGATGCGAACTTTTGATTTTGTAATTTAAAATTTCAGTCTTAAAAATATATAGAAATATGATATATTTTTACTAATGCGGTTAATTAATGGTGGTAGTGTTTTATTTCTGTTAAGGCTAATATAAGTTTAATAGTATTATTTTTAGAGGGATAACATCTGTAATAAAATCTATAAATCTACAATACACCAGAAGCTAGAAAGCTTGAAAAATATTCAATGTAACAATAAATACTTGTCCTGCTGCAAAACTGTCCAGCCGAAAAAGGGAGTTAGTGTGACTTATCACGATTGTCGGTTAATCTATTTTCTGATTATAAGTTTCACAGTTTGGTTGGACCATAACCCGAAATTAATTTACTGTCATCTTGGAATAGTCAATTGCTTAAAGTCGAGAAATTTGACAAGCTATTTTGTGATATACAAATTTAAAAACCAATAGCAAATGTTATGTAAGTTCAACTTTATCCCTAATTCCTTCAAGTATATTTCATTCTATTTTTCACATGAATATACCATGAGTAAGAAAGATTACTCATTGAAGAGAAGAGCAGTAGTGATATAGAGAAGTAAAAATATTTTAGGTGTAAGGATTTAGAGAGAAAGAAAGATTTTACGAAACAACAACGCATATTTACGCGGTTGACAAATAGCTAACTTGTTATAGAACGAGTGCTTTTGTAGAACTTAGCGATGTTCAAAATATACACATAAGAATTCAAATTCCTAAACAGTTTGTATATTGTGCAGCGTTATCTATAAGCTTATTCATAATATTTTGGAAATCAATAGTGGCACCGTTGAGAAGTTTGGAATTAAAACTATTACTATTTTTTCTCTTCATTGTACTTGGAAAGAGTAAATTTGAGTTTGCTATTTGACAAAAGAATAACGAAATACTATATCGAGTAGTAGAAATATGGCCGCCACTCAGTTTTTTACACACAGCATCCTACTGCCTTTTCTAAGCCATATTTATTTTTTGGTTGATAGACTATTACATCTGCAAAGAAGCAAAAAAATAATTCAATTAGTTATTAAAAAGCTGCTGCAGATATTGAGTTTAGACAGCAAGAATATGCCTTGAATATGTGACATGATAAAGAGAACCTTACTCACATCTAGAAGTTTAAAAAAAGTATTTACTATAACAAGTTCCAAATGAGTTTTTATTTAAGCAATGATTTTTCAACCATTTTATTTATTTACCGTGATCGTACAGCAAATATTCCACCTTTCACATACTTCGTATTTTTCTGATTGTCAGCCCACATGAGTAAATTCATTTCAAGTATGTGCAATATCTAAATAGCGCATATGGAACACATGTGTTCCATGGTAAATATAAATTTTATTTAAGTTCTTACTTGAGTGACTTACTAAGGAATTTTGATATTTTAAGAACATTTCAAAAGAAAAACATTCAACGTTATATTTTAGCTCGCCCACAATATTTGAAGCTAATTCATTTTGTCACCAAAATTTATTTTAAGCAAGTATATCAAAACGTTAAAGGGTTTAAAATTTGGTTAAAGGGAAATGCACAAACATTAATTTTATGACTATGTATATTACAATATTATACATAAATTTTTCTACTTGCTATGCAAAACTGTTGACTTAAATGGTGATGTATTTTATTTTCTCTTTAAGTAGAAAATAAAGTAGCATACATTTTTGTATTAAATAATTTATTTTATTTATTTATTTATTAACAGTATATAAATTTACAAATAAATAATTATAATTATAGGAACTGGCTACAGTGGCCTTCATCCTTAAATACTTTACAAATATAAACATTTATTAAAATACTCTACGGAATATTTAAATAAATTATTTTTTTATATGATTTTTTTCTTAAAAAATATTTCAACCTTTTTTTTATAATATAAGAGCAGATTAATGAAACAAGAAAAAGTATTTTATGAAAATACAGGAAGTTTAAAGTTGTATTAGTTCAATGAAACTAGTTGCCTTTCATTTTAAACAAAATAAATTTTTTTATTTATGAAAATCGTGTGCAAATAGCAACGATTTCATCTATAAATATTGATACGGTAGTGAAAAGCTTTGGCTTATTATTAAAATATTAGATATGACATACATATATACCAATTTATGGGATCGCACTATAAAAAAATAAAAAACAACAACATCCAGCGGTTAGGCGAAGAAAGTTAATTGAACAAAACTTCAACAACAAGCAAGATAATTGATTGAACTAACTTTTGTCTTGACAGCTTCTTTAAATGTAAACTGGGCTATATATTTTTAAAAAAGCCATTTTAATTAGATACTTTTAGAGAATTAAGTTACTGCATGATATATTTTCAATTTCAGATTAAATGATATTTAAGCATAAAGGCGGAGGTTAAAAAATTAAATATAATTAAGAATTGAGTGAAAAATAACCATGATTAATATTCTTTTTGATTTTCTTTTTAATCTTAACATTTTTGAAACTTTCAAAATTTAAATATTGTTTACATGTCTCAATTAAACAAAAAACAAAAATAAAAAAATTATTTAGACGACAGATTTATTTTGACTTTTCGAAACCACTTGCCCGAGTTCAAGAATTGAACTTATTTTAAATTATTTTCAATTAAAATGCATTTGCCATTCAAGTTACGATTTAACCGTACGATTTAAGAAATTCCAACAAAATAATTAGACTAATCTATTTATTTAGATGAATGATAGAACGAACATGTTCGTATAATGTCGGCAATTCTGTAATAGTTATACTAGCAGCAGCAATAAACTTTGTCAATCTTTAACTTTATTTTCAATTTAAACAATAGAGGCCTCAAATTAGTAATTAAAATACTTTAAAATAAATTGAAAGCTGCTTAACATTAACCCATTTAATATTACTATTAACGAATGTGGAAAATAGAACAGCATCAAAATAATTGTAATCAGTAGAAGAATAGCAAAAACGAAAGAAAATTGTAAGCTGCTAGTTAAAAACAAATATTTTATTAAACTTTAAACAAAAAAATTCCTGCACCAATTGAAACTTGAAACGCGTGAAAGTCAAATTCTTACGCAAAATTCGCCCTGGTGACGAAATTGATAAACTAAGATCGGCTTTAACACTGTGGCTCCGGCCTGCGATGTTTTCAGCTAAACGATCCAGCCAAACACGCGTTGGCGCTTGCACATTTTGGATCGAGCCTGTCGACCCAAATTTATCGACCAAATTATTAATAGCGATTTCAGAAGGACGATTAGATTGCCTGAAAATATCATGAATTTTACGAAATGTAACTTTAACAGAACCACCAACCACTAACCAAGTTTAATAGAATCATAGTCGATTTTAATTATTTTAATGCGATTTTCGTTCGAAATTGAATTCATTGTAACAATTGCCAATGTTTGAATGCACCAAAAAACTAAATGTCAAAACTATCATGTTGTTGGTGTTACCATAATTCAAAAACAAACTTCTTCTTGAAAAAACCGCTATATATAAACTACCGTACAAAATTATTGTACCAACCTAACTTTTAGAGTTTTAAAAACAGAAAATTTGCCGTATCCAAATTTCAACACTTTAAATTTGTGCAGTTAATAGGGAAGAAGAAATTGCTACCGAAATTTTAAATTTTCACAAAAATGACTCTCGAATAACGAATTTCCATCGATTGAAACTTAGGTATTCCTTTTATATGAGAACATATTAGGTTAAATATCCTATCTTTCCAGTTATAAAAAAATTATTTATGTTTACAAATATCTATTCATAGACTTTTCAACTATTTTCATGATATTCGTGACAGCAGCAAGTATCAATAAAGGGGTCATTGAACTACTCCATACTCTGTTGATATGACTGGTATTAAGCTGTTAGAAACAAATTTTGTTCTGATGCTTTGCTCATAGAATGGCTCTAAACTATCGCCAAGAAGAGTAATGTACAGAGGCTCATTCGAATAGAAGGAAACTGAATATTTGATATTACAATAATAACATAACTACAATAATAATGACTAGGTCATTATTTAATAAAAAAATTTTTATTAATTATTTATTAAAAAATTTTATTATTATTTTATTAAATAATAAATAATTTTTTATTAAATAATGACATAGTGTTTAAAATTAATTACTAAAAAATATTAAAAAAGGTCAAAAAATTATAACTATTATATACAATAATAATAATAATAATAATAATAATAATAATAATAATAATAATAATAATAATAATAATAATAATAATAATAATAATAATAATAATAATAACAATAAAAAGAGATTTTAGAAGCATTCAAATATTACTACCACAAAAAAGTTGTATTTGTTGATGTCGATGAGTACTATCGTAGAAAATCTGAGTATGTCGTTCTCCTTTTTTCAAATGTAATTAACAAGGAATATGCTTCTCCACTTAGCAGTTTGCTTGAGACAACTCATCACGAAATCTTAATCTTAAGTTTTAGATCAGATGCTGTATTATATTTTGCGATTTTGAATTGGTTTAATTAAATTTACCAAACAGAGCAGCATTTAGTTTTTAAATAAACTGGATTGAATATTTGTTTTTCACATATGCTTATATTTTAACATATCTTATCAGTGGTCTGTTTTTAAAATTGGAAATCTTCTTGAACTTAAATTTGAATATAATTTGTTGTTATATTTAAAACTTTGGATAATCTCACAAACTTTGACCCAATTAAATTTTCAATTTAATTTTATTATAATTCTCAGCAACTACATTACTTTCGCATCTCACTTACATTGTATACCAATTGCAAAAAATCATCTGCCACGTACACATCATTTACTACGTACATAAAAATAAACTTTTACATATCAAAACAATGTTCGATTCGTGCAATATTTGTTGAAAGTACGTGCTGGTGCCGCACTGAGTAAAAAATATATACGGAGTAAAACCAAAAATAAAATACAGTGCTAAATTGGAGTAACAAATAGCATTTGAATTGAAGGAGGACTAAAATATGAGCTAAAATTTAAACCGAGATTTAATTTATTTATTTTTTTTTAATTTTTTTTTAATTTAAGCAATTAAATGATAAACTTTTGTATTTATTATTATTGATTAGCAGTAGCACCAAACACCATTAAATACATAACTATATACATGCTGTGATATTGATATGGTAGAGCAATGCATGACTTCGCTGAATCGACAATTACATGGTATTAATACATGGGCTTCTGCAAACGGCTTGACTATAAATCCTTTCAAGTCTAGATGCGTCGTTATGCAGAAGAGACTTTCACGATTCATAATTAGACCTGACATTTATATAGGCAATCAAAGAATTGAGATAGTTCCATACGCTAAGAATCTGGGTGTTTTCTTTAATAGTTCTCTCACTTGGTCTGGTCATATTAATTACGTATGTGGTCGTTCAACGTCCATGCTGAGGACAATATGGTCAACACGAGATTATACCCCGTTGAGAATTAGAATACTAATTGCGAAAACGTATTTGATCCCTGTATTGTTATACGGATGTGAACTCTTCGCCAGCTGCGACTCAGTCAGTAAAAGGAAGCTAATGGTCACCTTTAACAACGTTGTTCGATATGTGTATTGTTTGGATAGACGTTCTAGAATTTCAATGTTTTCGAGAGAATTGTATGGCGTCTCCTTTTGCAATTTGCTTAATGTTAGGGTATTAGTTTTTTTGCATAAAATAATATACACACACCAGCCGGATTATCTTTATAGAAGATTAACTTTTGCAGAAGGTTGTAGAGGTAAGAGAATAAGGATACTTGGGTACAGGAGATTAGTGTCAAAATGGCATTTCTATATATTTGCAATATCTCTCTGGAATTCGATTCCTCATAGGTTACAAATATTAGGTAACTCACCGAAATTTAAAAATGATATTTTGAATTTCTTTTCTCGGCTTTGATAGTATTTATTGTTTTGTTTATGTAGAATTGTTTGGTGTTGTTCGTATTGAATTATTATATTTACTCAAATTATCTTCCATTATGTTCCATTTTAATACATTTTATTTTAATTTTAATAATTTTAACATTAGTAATTTTGTAATTAATTCAGTTCCACACTAAAAAACAAGACTAAAGGTCTTGTGTGTGGGATGATACGTATGAATAAATAAAAATAAATAAATAAATAAATTCGGCTGGTGCCAAATTATGTATGTTTTAAGACATTTATTTAACAATATATTAATTCATCATTTGTTAGAACAATTTTAATGAAATAATTTTCAATATATTGGCTTTAATATACAAAGTATGTTAAGAGAGTTTACAAATGTATGGTGATGCTTTTATTTTTATTTTATAAAAATCATTTTTTTAGGTCATCGTTTTTTATCGCAGGGTGGGCAAAAACGAGTGAAAGTGATATAAAAGTCCAACATAAAATATGAAAAAAAAATTGTTGAGAAAAATTCGTGTTATTGCAACTCAAATTAAGAGTATGTGTGGATTTAAAGAATAGTCTAAGAATAGTTAAATTCTAAATTTTTTTGCTAATGGTTAGTAAAAGGTATAATAAAATGCCACCCTAGTATTTGCCTGGAATTGCATTGCATTTGATATTGTTTAAAATTGTTGATTATATGAAAGAACCTTTAGTAAGAAGCAGGTGTAACATAAACCGATGATGTTCGAAATATTGAAGAAAAGAAGAAAAAAAAAACAAAAAAAAAGACAAAGAGAAAAAAATTTTTCTTTACAAAATCTGATTTAAAAAATAAACAAGTGTTTTTTATTTAAATCACAATAGTGATCTGCAGCCCAAAAAATAAAAGATAGAAAATTTAGATTCTCACAAAGGTCGAAAAATTTAAGAATTAAACATAAACCGAGGATTTTATAAAAGAGATAATAGTGAATAAAAATTCTTCAAAGAAACCTTGGAATTATTTTTGTATTTTATTGCTGCAAGTATATATAAGAACATACATAAATTTCACCGCACAAATTTGCAAGACTACTTAAATAAATTTTGCTTCAGTGTCAAGACCTTTCGGGATTTGCGACGTCACAATACAAACGAATACTTAAGGTAACATAATTTATTCGTGTGCAAAAAGCTTTATTAAACAATGATGAAAAAATTAAAATTGGTACTATTAAAATTTAATCGTAATGGACCAAACATTTAACATAAATAACGGAAAATTATTGAAGAAGTTCCCGTTTTTACTTATTTTTTGGAATTGACTTCTGCTCTTAATGGGTTGCAAGTACAAGCTGCGGTAGAGGCTGACCCAATGTGTGTTATGGTAAAGCATTAAAATGAACCGAAGGGATGGACTTTCTTGGCTAATGTTATAACACTGCAGAAAAAAGCTACAAACTAAACTACTGATTTCAATGCATAATTAGAAATAACTTTTAAGAATATATGATCTGAGAGGCCAAGAGTTGTATATATATGAAAAATATATATGAAAATACTAGTAATGAATTAATGAATACATCCGAGAAAAAAGAAATATTTCTTTAATTTTTCTTAAAATAACATTAGAAATATGATACCCAAATGATATAATAAACTTCCTATATATCTACAAACTTAGCTGTATATATTATTAGGTGGGCGTGTCTTTAATTTGATATTATCAAAATGTCTCATTCAAATTTTATTTTTTGTTTTGTTTTAGAAAACAAACCGCTTGTTGAAAAACCCTTTTAATAGAGCAAATCTTAGGATGTTGCGAACATTTACTCAGTTAAAATACGATATTGGAATATCATTATATGTATATGGGAGGTAGATGTACTTTTGGACCAATTTTCCTAAAAATTTCTAATTAAAAAATATTCATCTATTTATTGTTTTATTGACAATTTGAATGTTTTGGCAAGAAATTTAGAATTGTAACCTTTTAGACTTTTCCCACATGTTTGTAAGAAGGTTGTATTGAAGCGTTAAATTATTTCATATAATTACGAAATTACGATGTAAAATTCTATTCTTAAAGTATCGAGTAAATTTTTGATTATTACGTATCTAGAAAAAAGTGTAAATACTATAAAGGTATAGAACCCCGCTTAATATCTTGGTAGCACTAAAAATGAGATAATTGATGGCAATGTAAAATAAACCAAATATTTTAAGGCCAATCAGCAATTTCTTAACGGCTTAACCGATTTCCTTTCATGCATTATTTTCCACAAAGATTTTCGAAACGGAAAGTTCTCAGTAAAGCCTATCATGAATGTCAAAGTGTTTTAACATACTTTTATTTGGGTACGGTTTTCCGTCGATCCTCGTCAAATTTGGTTTCTGAACAAACCGGTTTCGGCTGTTTGCCATCTTCAGTGTTCTTTTCGTACTAGTTGCGTTCTATTGTCAGTTGTGTTTATATAGTTCGTGTTTCCCTTCGTGTTATTGCGTTCGTCACTTTCTGTCTTTTTTGCCTGCATCTCTCTTTGGTCTTGTGCACCTGCGTAACGTTTTTGTGTTGGTGTAGTGTTTGCTTTCCTGTAAAAATGTTTCAACGGTTCAAATATTGTGTCCGATGCAGTGTTTATTTGTTCATTTATTATTCGTCCGTCAAATGTTTTTTGTTTGTATATTCCCATGTTTTCTAATACAGTTAGTCTCCTTCCTTTGTGCTGTGTAATTAGTTTAACCGTTGTCTTTATATGTCCTGGTGTACATTTGTTGATGGTTCGCAAAGTTTGATTCTGGAGTTGATTTTGGTTCTCGTAGTTTTTTGTTATAGTCTCTAATGTGTTCCCTAAATCTGGTCTTAATTTTTCGTCCTGTTTGACCGAAGTAGCTATAATGGCATGTACAAGTTAATTTGTACACTCCTTGTTTGTCTAGTATATTTGCCTCGGTTGTTTTATTCCGTAGTATTCTGCCTAGGTTGTTTCTTGTTCTGAATGCGGTATTGATGTTGTGTTTTCCAAAGAATTTCGCCAGTTTGTACGTTGATTTTCCCATATATGTTAATGTAGTTTTAACATACCTAATAGCGTTACTAAATTTGTTCTTATAGTGTTATTAGTATGATTTTATACTCTCATTTATTAGTATGGGCGAAACAAAGTTGTTATTTTATTTTGATATAATATTATTTTCTCTTAATTATTTTCTTTGGTTATTTTTAATCTCTTATTTCTGTATAAAATTATCGCAAATACTCAAGACTCATTTTCTAAGCGTTAAGAAACCTTAAGCCTTAGAAGCAATTTTCTGATTTAATTAAAAGTTTTATACGCGATTAACCTGTTTTTTTAATATTAAAATATATCTATTCTAGGTAAAATTTACATAAAAATTTCGATCTTTGCTCAACAACTTTTTTATAATAGCATTGTTTTTTATTTAAATTTTTCATCGCTAAGTTTTATGATTCTGTTTATTAAGTATTATGCCATTGGGGTTTTGTAATTTATGATGCATCTAGAGGTTACATAGTGTATATACTAATTATTATGTAATTTATCTTTTTCTCTGCATGTTTGTAAATCAAGACTTACGCTTATTTTTTCTTATGTGAGTTTAGTATGGAAATTGTTTATGATTTTTGATAAAATATCCATATTTTTATTTACTAAATAATAAAAAATTATCAATACATTTTGTTATGATTTTTATGTGAATATGTATCCTCGGTACTGTGGTCTAAAGAGTATCTAAATCCGATTATTGATAACCCTTGTCCATTAAGTAGCTACAAATGTTTCAAAGCTTGTTCTTCATGAATAAAATAGTAATTCTCTTTTAAGCAAAATTTTAACAGTCAAGGGATCTTGTCTAGATATTTTAGTAACATTTATATGCAAGTGTGGTAAATTCAATTCTGATTTTTATTTTTTAAAGCTTTCTTAAATCTAATTACAAATTTGTTAAGTTAAGCATAATGAATCAATTTAGTATATTGCAATATTAACAAGGTGTTATGTTACATTTAAAACGAGAAGTAAACGATACCAAATTTATCCAAAATTAAAACATGAAGTTTTTAAGCAATATTAGGTTGGACCAAACTTATGCGAATAGGTTTCTTACATTAATTATGATGTTCCATTTATGCTTTCAATGCAACTTGAAGAGAAGTAGAAATACGAAATTAGTCTAAAAATATTCTTTCCAACTTTTGTTTCATCTCTACTAGATTTTCCCATATATTTAGATACTAAAAAAGTAACCCAATTGATGATGAAATGGGTCACACTGGACAGTCTTGTGTAAAACATATAATCTATATACTATTGCTTAATCTTAAGTGAATAATATATGTGAAAATCCATTTGTATATTCTTTTGGTTGTAACTCGTCTTTCATAATAATTTTTGAATTTTAGAAAAATTTTTGTAGTTTTTTAATCGACCTTTTTTTGTCTTTAATAAATACCTCTTATTCTTTTTTACGGTCTTTTTAAATTAAATTAACAATATATACTTTTTTCTTTTCGATATTTTGCTTTTCTATGGTAAGCTTCTTTAGGAAAAAAAAAAATGTGTTATTTTTATAAGCGCAATTTTATTTCGTGCTTGATTCCTTTAAACAAATACTTCATGATATTCTCATAAAATATTTTTTACAAAAATTTTTATTAAAAAATAAACATCTTATGATATTCTCATAAAACATTTATTCAAATAAAAATTTTTATTTTTTTTCCTGAAGAAGCTTTCCATAGGAAAGCGAAATATCGAAAAGAAAAAAGTATATATTGTTAATTTAATTTAAAAAAACCGTAAAAAAGAATAAGAGATATTTATTTTAGAAAAATTCAATTTTACAAAAATAAATTTAAAATAGTTGGGTGTATGCTGAAGTTTCAATACTAATTAATATTAAGGTATAATAATACATGAAATTAAATCGTTAGATGTTCAAAGTATCTGTGAAAATTTCTCAATAATGGTATAGATCTTTCAGGCAAAAGACGGAAAAATTAAAATTTTTGCCCATTGCCTCAGTCTTCTTGATGTTTATTATTTAATGACAAATTAGTCATGTCACTGAATTATAATATTATTTATTTTTAATGAATGTAATTTATAACTTCCTTAAACAAAAGCCTTTACTCTTTTCTTTATGTTTCCTTTCCCATCTTGTTATCTTTTTTTAATTTTTTGAAACTTTGAAATTTCGTGGCAGTATTTTTAATATATAAATTCAAATCATTGTAACCCACCTCCACTCAAAATTCGGTTGTATCTCCTACACCTTATTTGTATCTCACTTGTTAAATTTTATTTTACACACAGCCACAAACATAAATAAATTAACGAATATGATGCGACAAACACCTTGCTCTATGTTTAGCATAGTTAACCTCAAGGAAAAAAAAAAACAACTTCCCAAATAAAATTACAGTCAAAAACTTGTGTGCAATAAGAAGACGAACTTAAATAGATAACAACGATTACAGGCAGAATAATAATGAAAGCAGACGTTTTTTGGAGAACTTTAAGTAAAACACATAAATTGTAAAAACTTTGTCGACAGCAATGAGAAAACCAACAATATGAAACAATTTCAAAGTAGAATGACTATTTGTTTTCTATCTAATCATTGTTTGACTAAGTGTAATGTAATAAAATCGAGGGTGAAAAAAGTAACTTTTGTAGACGTTAAACACACGCAAAATTTTTTAATTTTAATTTTCATCGGTTCATCTTACAATGAAACTTATCACACTCAGCTTACGTTGAGTTTTATTTTGCTCTTACACACACTTATTTCTTTGCAATTACCAATAACCTGAACTAATTCGGAATTACTGAAACAAAAATTTTTTCTTTATTCAAAAAGTTTTTATTTCAGAATCTTTGCAATCTAATATGTAAATCAGAAAGTACAATTTTAGTAAATTACAAGCAAGTATCTAAAGATGACGATACTTGATTTTATTGGTCACAATTATTTAAAAGCTCTTTTAGAACATTTTTCATCAATGATTCGAAATTTTTTAAGGTCATTTCACTTAGGTGAAAGTATAAAAGCAGTTGTATTTAAATAAAAATGAATACAAATTATTTGTATTTAAGTTTTAAGTATTATCGTATGCAATTATTCGTAAAAGCACACAGAGATGTCTATCACGTAACTGACAACAATGTTAAAATATTCTTAATATAAATAAATAGATGTTGAAAGAAATTTGGTGTAAATTCATTTAAACCATTATGGTAATCTTAAGATTGGTACGTTTATGCACGTGTGATTTTATTATGATTTATTTTGCTACGTCATGTCTTTAATTCGTTATTGTACTTTCCTTTTTTTGTGTACAGGCATGAACAGTTTTTCACACTTAGCAACTGCATGAAAATACTCCCATGTGCTCTTAGTTTTCCATTTTCATAAAAACATTTATATATTTTTCTGTTTTTTTTTTTCGTTTTTTTTTTGGTACAATATCAGCATGAATAGTCTAAGTTTTGTTGTCTTCGTTACTGTCGCCGACACCCAGTGGCAAAATACATTCATCTTATTCTATTATTAGGATTCTATCAAACACCTGCTATTTACATAACATATGTAAAAATATGCAAGATTGGATTTAAGTTTTGTTGTTTATTCTTAAACCAAGTGCCATTATTAATTTGAGTGATTTGCGTTACGAATATTTGCAAATACGATATTTTTTCCAATTATTATTGTGGACGTTAAAAATGATTTGGTATTCATAAAGCATTTATGACATCGATAAAGTGCCTATTGAACCCTTTTCCATGAAATATATAAAATTATTTTCAGATTGAAAAATATGGAGAGAATATTAAAGTGAAATTATTGTATCGTTCAAGGATATCGATTATTAAGTGCTTAGTGTAGTTTTAAAATCAAGTTAAAAGTATAAGGGAATACCATTGAGTTAATCCCTGCGAACTGACGTATGCAAAGTTTCTATTTTGTTATAATATTCAGTCTTTTTTCTAAGGGTTTTATCAATGTTTTCAAGCTATCATTCAAATATATCATTAAGCATTTTGAAATTAAATTTCTCTATTATGAACTTTTTGATTTAGGTATATATTTATAGGGCTTCTGGAATCAATAAAATCTAAAAGCCAAAATCATTTATATATATAGGAATTATCTTATTCTAATCAACGTTAGTTTGTGCTAGATTAATTTGTTTTCGAAACGTTTGCTTCGTTTTTGTATAAAAATTTTTTGTTATCTTTATGCTGTGATGGTTCAACGAAAACTCTCATTTAATCAACCCTGCTTAAGGTATAGAACTTGAATTTTCTATACAATATTTGTGGTAAAATCCACTGGAAAGCAGCAGTAAAATGGCCATATGGATATGCTTTCCCCCGAAATAATATATCTTAACACTAAATATGTTATGAGAATATCATAAAATATTCATTTTTTAAAGGAATCTAGAACAAATTAATTTAGATTAAATTCGAAGTGATTCCAACAAAACAAGAAATTGAAAGTATTTTATAAAAAAGCTTAAAATCGAAAGTAATTTTATTTAAGGATAAGTATAACATAAATAATAATTTTTAAACAATAATAAAAATTATATTTTACACAAAACTTTTCCTGTACAACATATGTGTATAACAACATTGTCACAAAATTTCTTCTAGTTAAAATTAAGCCATTACAGTACTACAGCAATGATGGGCGAATTTTTTGGGTGGCGGGCCAATAAATTAAAAAAAAATCTTGTGGCGGGCCATTAAATTAAAAAACAAAACATATAGGGTCATTCATTAAAAAATTATGGCGTTGTTGTTCAATTAAAAGTTCGGTTTGAGCTATATATTCATTAGTTATATTATGTAATATTTTAAAACAACATACAAATTTTATAGGATACGGTTTATTATGATTCTAAGATTTTCCAGATATATGGGAAGAATGGATCTGTTTCTGACTTGACATAATTTCCTCAAAATCTGGTTCCAGCTGGGAGGATGCGACTTTTAATAAATTA
Organism: Trichopoda pennipes; assembly: GCA_030448955.1. Taxonomy (NCBI): domain Eukaryota; kingdom Metazoa; phylum Arthropoda; class Insecta; order Diptera; family Tachinidae; genus Trichopoda; species Trichopoda pennipes. Next base: position 112,325 of record JASKUP010000179.1, on the reverse strand, counting down.
AATAGAGTCTCGTCTGACAATCGGTTTTTTATTGAAGTTTTTCTGCATAGCATTACTGAAAAGGCCTGTTCACATAAATATGAGGAAGCAAACATTGCCATAATTTTTTGCGCATGATTAATTAGCTTCTTTTGGTAAGGATTTATAGAAATTAAGCTTATCTGTATTTAAATTATTATTTCATTGCAATTCTATAATTTCCAATTGTAGATCAGATGGAACATTCTCAGGATTAACATTAAAAAGGCATTGCAAAAATATCTAAAAATGGTTGGATTTTTTTGAAGTCAGTAAATCTGGCCTTAAATTCTGAATACAGTTTAAATAAAGATTGTGAAAAGACTTTAAACTGCTCTTCACTCACAGGCCTCAAAGAATTAAGTCTTGAAAAATGAGTCAAATCATTTTTTCTCAAACATTTAGAAAATATAAACAATTGAGTTTTTAAAGAACTCAAAGTGCCCCAAGTTTTATATATAAATTGATGTCTTCCCTGTAACTTCTTGTTCAGTTTATTATAGTGCTCGAGTAAATCCGTGAAAAAAGCAAACTCGATGCACCAATTCTTATCCTCCAATATTTCCCAGTCATCCCAAATTTCAGTTTTGGTTTTTAGAAAAACTTTAATTTCTTCGAGAAGACTCTAAACTCTCGAGAAGACATGCCCACAACTCAGCCACCTGATCTTTGTGTAATAAAGTACATCTGAAAATTCTGCATCAACTTCGGATAAAAACTCTTGTAACAAACCACGGGCTCGAATGGTATTAATTAATTTTAAAATAATATTAAGTACTTGGTTAATATCCAAGGCAGACTTGCAAAGAACATCTTGGTGGATTATACAATGTAAAAAAATTGTTTCACTTTCAGGATTCTGACTTTTATAAACTCCTGCAAACCCCGTATTTTTTCCCACCATGTTAGGTGCTCCATCAGTTGTTAAATTAATTAATATGGAAATTGGGACATTAAGAGATTCCATCCCCTCTCTTAATTCATCATAAATTATTTTTCCTGTCGTCTTTCTTCGATTATTACAAAGTTTTGATAGACTCCTCTGATAAAAATTAGAAGTTGGGCTGTATCACTCCTGTCAACACTCTCGTTCATAGTGACTGAAAAATACTTAAACGAACTGATTATTTAAATTAAAAGAAATCGTTTAAATTTGTTTGTGACCGTTCTACGTGACAGCGCTATAGATTCAAAATAATTTACCTTTTCTGGGCATAATACTTTTTCAATGCTAATTAACACATCCTTAATAAATTCTCCTTCAGAAAACGGTTTGTTACTTTTTGCTATTTTATAGGCAACAATGTGACCAGCTAACGTGGAGGATCGCTGGACACTTTGATTTTTAAAAAAAACATTTGCTGAGTAGATATTTTTCTTTTCAATTCCTCTGAATGAACTTTCTTGTCTTCATCTGTCATTTTATAGTACTTCGACTCAAGACGTTTTGAATTAAAGTGCCTAGCGAGATTATAATCTTTTAGTACAGCTACCGCTTCTTGGCAGATAAGACAAGTAGTGATTATTATTTTAATAGTTTCTAGGAAATTATTTAAAATTGAATGCAAATTTTTTAGCTGACAATAATTTATAAATAATTTTCACTAACATACAATATTAATAAAAGCTGGATAAATTTGTTCAATAATCGCACGGAATTTATACATAATTACAAATAACGGATAATTCTTGTGGTAACGATTACACACTGAATATTTTGCATATAAAGTTTCAAGTTAATTAGATAGATAAGTGAGTTGTAGGTAAATTGCCTAACAATATTTTAAAAATATATAAAAAAGTTTTTAATACAAATTAATAATGCCACAATAACTTCTTGAAAAATAACTTAAAAAGAAACTTTACAACATGATAAGGAGGGCTTAAGAATTTAACAAATGATTTACAAAATAAGTGAAATATATCTACGTGATTGAACTCCCTTATAATATTTAGCCAACTTTTTCAGTCTTTCTCTACGCAATTTTTGCAAGTATTGCCATTAGAAAAAATATTATTAAATTTGAAAATATAAATAATTTAAAATTTATTGGAATCATTTTAAATTTAAGCAATTTTAATTCGTGCTTGATTCCTACGTGATATTCTCACAAAATATTTAAAAAAAAAAAAATAGTGATTTAGCTCTCTTCCGCAGTAATACATTTCAAATATTTATATTTAAATAAATGTTTTATGAAAATATCATAAAATGTTTATTTTTTAATAAATATTTTTTTAATAAATGTTGCTTTTTTGTAAAATTATTTACAAATAGTTTTTATTTTCTGTATTTTTCAAATTACATATGAATGGTTTCCAATGGAAACCCTTATGTGTAGAATGATTGAAAATATACAATGTTTTTTGTTGTTTTGAAATGTTTTGCTGTATTTGTGTAGAAGTGTTTTTGAGTCTTGTTGTCTGTGCCATGTTGATTTTATAAAAATTCTCACTGAATCAGTTTGGCTTTGGATATAAGTCTCTTAGGTTTTCTATACAATAGTAGGGGTAAAATTCGTTGAGCAATAGTGAAATTGCAATATGAATATGCTCACCCCCGCAGTAAAACATTTCAAATATTTATATTTGAATAAATGTTTTTTGAGAATATCATGAAATGTTTATTTTCTAATAAATATTTTGTGAGAATGTCATGAAATATTTATTTGAAGAAGTCAAGCACGAATTAAAATTGCTTAAATACGAAAGCATAAATATTTAAATTAATTTATTTAAATAATTTAAGCGACATATTCTAATAACTGCCAGGGATATATAAGACGGGACTAAGGTTAGATTTAAATAGTTTAATCATAACTTTACTCATAAAATAAAACACCTTTTGAAATTTCATTAGACGTTAATTACTTTCTGGACATAGAAATTCAAATTTTTGTAAAAGACTTTTTTGAAGGTTAAAAGAGCTCAGGATTTAATTCTTCTTCTTGTAGAATTCAAAATTAGTTTTAGGTTGTTATTCTTTCTGTGTATCTTACTTTTGTTGAAAAGTTTTAGATTTTGTTGAATCTTTTTATTTTATCAATTAATTTAATAAGATTTAAACATTAAGCGATTAATAACCACATTTTAATATACTTTTTTCGCAGAAATCAAATATGCCAGTAATTTTCAGAATATTAGTGATATTGTGATATGTCATGAGATGTATTACAATGAAAACACATTTTTCTTTCTATAAGACCTTTTGGCAACGCATTATTATTGATATTTCCGCTCGAATATTTTTAATTTTTTTTATATCTTCGTCTAACTGCAAATATGAGTTACAAATTAATTTTGATAAAACTTGTATATTGACTCGCCTAGTATAATGCTTTAATTAATAGTTTGTATTTATTTAATAAGTAGACTATAGTATTATAAGCAATTTGAATTTAATAATAGTTAGATATTTAATAATATTTAATATTAGTTGTATTTAAGCAGTTAAGAGATAAGATGCTATTATAACTATTATATTTCTAATTTTGTTAACCTACATTTGTTAAAATATTAAAGTTTGACAATAGTAAATCTAAACCAATACATTTTTGGCTCCATTGTTAATAATAAAATGTAAAATTTGGGTAATTCCCATTAGTCTAGTGGTACACAAATAATTCGAAAACATCTACAATTCCATTGCGAAGAAGTTAAAGGGCATCGTTTAACATATTTAACAATCTGTAATAAATCTCACAAATTTTTTGCAACAATGAACAAATGTTGTGTTTCTTTTCAGGAATTTTTGAAAAAAAAATTTTAAAAAGAAAAACGTAAACAATTTATGAGTAAGACAGTAAATAATGGAAAATAATAAATGGCATGCCCATTATATTATGTTATATTGATTGCTACATTTATTAGCTTGGCAGTTATAATTTAAACTTGTAGAGTATTAAGATATGTATGTATATACTAGCCATATACATTAACTCTATTGTATTCATAAGTAAGTAGGTATGTATCTGCACTCATTATAATTGTGAGTTATAATTAGGCTGTATATACGCATTTACGTTCCACATACATTATGTAAGTATCTACACCTAAGTATGTTGATAAACTAAGTATTATATTTTTTTCACATACTATTCTTAACTAGTAATTAAATAACAACAATAAAATTAATTTATTAGCAAATCTGTACAATTGGTCCAAATAATGTTATTATAATAAATTCTATATTAGTTATCATTGGCAAAACTAAACATGTTAACTTTTTGATTTAAGTCAAATTAATTTTATTTGCAAAACAGAAACAAATCAAAAAACGAAATAAAACAAAGAATTTCGACTAAGTGATTTAAATTTTTAGTGTTTAATGAAGAGAAAAGCTCGGCAATTATGAATGAAAAATAATATCTGGCAAACGTCCACTACGACCACGCTGACAGATGTGGATTCTTTAATCAAAGTTTCTAATCACTTTTTGGCGGTCCTATTTCGTTAATCAAATCAGGGATTTTAAGCTTTAAGCTAAAATCGATTCGGTTGGCTCCGTATAGACTCTGTCCTCAAAATGGCCCCACAAAAAATGATCTAATGGTGCTAAATCACACGATCTGCCTGGCCACTAAACTGCTGATTGTCGGGAAATTATGCGATCGGAAAATTTGCGATAAATTGATCGTTTTAGTGGCTGTTGGCACCATCCTGTTGAAACCATATGTCAGTGATATCCACGCCGTCAATAATAGGCCAGAATTGAGTTGTTAGCATCTCGCGATAGCGTGATTCATTGACCGTTAGCGTATTTCCAGTCTCATCTTTGAACATAAACGGCCCAATCACGCCTCCAGACAACATAGCTCACCATACAGTGACAAGTTGGAGTTCTCAATAATCGCTCAGGATTTTCATAATTGTGCTTGTTGACGTACCCGAACAAGTAAAAATGAGCTTCGTCTGAAAAAGGGATTTTTTTTAGCAAAACCGTGGTTCCTGAATGAATTAAACGAATCTACGGCGATATGAATCGTCGGTTGGCTTAAATTCTTGCACCAGTTTAACCCTATAAGGTTTCAAAGTCCTTATCCAAAATCGGCTGATGACTGCGATATTTTCAGTTGAACGATCCGGTTAAAAACGATATTTAACGACCAATTTCTTAAAAGTGGTCTTAGAAGAACGCTTATGTTGTCCGAAAATATCAGGAATTTTACGAAATATTATTTTAACGGAACTACCGTTTTCACAGTGAATTTTAAATATCCTAATGCGATTTTCCCTCGAAATTGAATTCACTGTAACAATTGCCACTGCATCTACTTGAATACGTAAAAAATAAATGTCAAAACTATCTTGTTATTGGGAAACGCGATAGTTTCATAATAAACTGTTATAAGTTACGAAGTACTTGTAGCTTTAAGATGATAATAAAATATATTATCTTTAAAATATAAATTACTATTAGTATGTGTTCGCAATTTTTATCCCAGTTGCAACAAATATATCTGCACTTAGTGGTTGTTGATTATTGGAAATTTTATCCATTTTTAAAAGGCGTTGAATCTGTTAAATTAGGAAATGTATATACTAACAAACTTTTACTCTCTGCTTATGCTTGATTCTATCATCAACTGTTTTTCGTCCTTATTGCTCTTGTTAAAAGCCATTGGACTAAGTAGTGCTAAGGTTTAGTTATTACATAAGAATGCTTAGAGAACACGACGGTTCAGGCTGAAATAAAAAGTACTGAATGCATGCATATTTTAATTACAACTTTTCAAACTATAAAAAATAAAATGGAAAAAAGCATGAAAATATGAAATATTATAAATTATCTTAATAGCACAGTGAGTTCGTATTTTGCATTTAAGGGTGCTAAATTTAACAAATTTGAAACAAATCAATACTTTGTTATAAAATTTATATAAAAAGAATAAACGAGTTTAATTTTTAGTGTTTAAGATTTACGGTTTTTATACCAGGTTATATTTGGAATTAAAAAAAAATATTATTTTTAGTTTTTGCTTTACGAACTCGGTTTGCTATTATTTTATTAAAGAGAGCAAGAGCGAAGACATAATTCGCCGTGTAATGTAATTCTAATGCGCAGAATTCGGATAAAATTTCCAATGAAGCGCTGATATCACTTGAGGATATATGTTTGTCGATCAACAACAAAATCCTCAATCAGCTTGCCTTGAACTCACCGGAGCGTGGCAGAAATAATGCTGCAATACGCTACTGATACACTACAAGTTTATGTTGAGGCTCAGAAAAGAATCTTAACAAACGACCAAAAACTTGCGTACAATACAGTGTGCGACCCAGAAATGGTGGTCTTCTGTTCCTTGATGCCCCAGGAGGAACTGGAAAAACATTTTTGCTCAATTTGTTTCTCCTCGAAATTCGGATGAAACATGAGATTGCTCTGGCTGTGGCATCGTCGGGAATTGCGGCAACACTGCTTGATGGAGGACGTACCGCACATTCGACATTCAAGCTGCCACTGATTTTGAATATAGCCGACGTTTCACTCTCCTACATTGGAAAAGCATCAGGAATGGCCACTGTGTTGAAAACGTGCCAACTCATCATTTGGGATGAATGTACGATAGCTCACAAGAAAGCGCTTGAGGTACTTGATCCCGATTTCCGAGGCAATCAACGCCTAATGGTTGGACCATCTAATCTTGCCTATCATTTCAAGATCAACACCAGAAGATGAGCTGGACCCTTGCTTGATGTAATCGGCTTTCTGGAGACATGTAAAGAAAATTACACTGTCGACCATTATGAGAGTGCATTTATATGGTGATGTATCTGCACAAAAATTTTCCAAGCAGTTTTGGAATATGGGCGACAGAAAAGTTTCGGTCAATCCTGAAACGCACGTTATAACGTTGCCACCAAACTTCTATCAATTTCAGGCATCAAATTGAAGTTTTCCCGGATATTGCCAATAATTTCAAGAATCACGACTGGCTTTGCGAGCGAGCTATCTTATCTCCGAAGAGTGATGGTGTCAATCGCATCAATCATAAGATTCAACAGAAAATTCCTGGAGTGGTCACGCAATACAAATCTATTGACACAGTTAATCACAGTTCATCAATTCTGTATGACTCATTTTTAATTTTTCCCCAGCACATGCTGGATTCTTGATTACATACACGTACAGGCATCACATATATATATATATATATATATATATATATAGACGTGCGTAGAGGTAGGGCAACGTCTGCCCGGATTCGGCTATTAAATATATTAAAATATTTATTTCTTTTATACTTATTTGCAAAAAATCTTTGTTTTAACTGAGCTGCGATGTTTAGGTTATTTTTTGTTGATTTAGTTACAAATCCATAAGAATTATCGTAAATAAATTTTTTTTTTATTATTCTTATTCGAAATATTTTTCCTCTTTGATAGTTAAAACAAAATGGTAACAATGCAACATATAAAATGCAGACATACAACTTGTACACTAATGACAACTAACAGTAAGGAGTGCTGCAGTTTTACATGCAGCACAAAGAATTTTGGTTGTTGTTAAGTTTTCTTTGCTCATCTTTGCCTTTAATGTTTAATCTAATTGCCGTCAAAGCTGAGAACCTCAACTTATATTTCTGCACACCTTTCGAAAAAATCTACACTTTCTTTCGTTTCATAAAATAAAACAATTTCAAGAATATAGTTCCTTTTTTTCCATTTATTAAGTTAATTTTTCAACAAAAATGCATCACAGATTAATTACCAGTGATCAAGCTAAAGTAAAAATATTATTACGAAGATGATTTCTCTAAGTTTTCAAAAATATAATTCTCAGTAAAAAAAGTAAACGAAATAACCTATTGTGTGTTTTACAAACTACATAGTTTTCTAAGAAATCTTATACACATAACGCAATAATAATATGCTTCTAAGGAATTCCACGAAATAAGCTAAGAAACAGAAAGCAAAAACAACCAAAACAGAACAAAAACAAATTAAACAGCCAAGCTGGCGCCTAATCTGAATGCTAATAACAAAATATGGTATTATGTTAAAGTAGAATATTCTCGAATATGCGAGAACCGCTTTAAAACTATATAACCACATGCTGGGCAAAGGAAAATTAATTCAAGTCGTTGAGTAAAGACAAGAAAAGTTACTATTGTGTTCATTTTGTGTGTATTTAAAGTAAATAAATCGTTTAGTTTCATCTAAAATCTTAAATGCTGTGTTAAAATTTTGCAATATAAGAACTCAATAAAACAAAATGTTTATTAAAAGGAATAAATGCAACGTTTTCTATATGTATTTAAATTTCGTCTTAATATTTATAAAACTTTCACTTTGGCTTAATTTAAATCAATGCTTTTTCCCTTTTTCAGGAAAAGGCTACAAAAATGTAAATCAATTTCAGAATACAAGTATATGACACAGTTGCAAGAAAATTTTACCATAAATAAATTTTATTGATGAGGAATTGGTGTATTTACATCCGCAGTGTCATTTATGGTATAATGCAATGTATAGGTAAATTTTTATGTCGCTTATATATTTTGTATTTATTTAAAATTCTGAATCTCAAAGCAGTTATTTTCCTTTATATTAATGTATTTTTTATGCGTTTCATTGGAACTCGCTATTTTTTGCCCTACAGATAAAAATTTACCAGAATGATAGAAATATTTTAACACTTATGGAAAATAATTTTGTGGTTTTCATAAACGAATTATACGAAATATAAAAAAATTAAAACAACATAACAAATACTACACTTGGTAAAAGAAAATACATGCAAACTAGTTATATACAAGAGAAGATCTCAAATGCAATAGTAAATTTTTCCCTTTTAAATATATTAAGACATGGTCGGGACTAATGTAACTTTTTTTTTTAGAATATAAGATTTTAATACTTATTGTTTTCCATGAAAATTGTTAGTCTAAGATATATTTTTTTTAACCAAAATCTAGACTTGAATTCAAAACAAAGTTGAACACTACCCACTACTATACTATAGCTATAGTGTTTATTTAATGAAATCAATATAATATAATCATACAAAATGACGCAGCAAACTAACATGATTCACAGAACGTTTATTACCTGTACATATTTAAAATTTATTTTACAAATTTTGGTACAACCTACATTTCTTATCTTATCTAAATTATCTAAAATAAGGGCATCATTTCGCATAATACTACAATAATCACTCCTAAGACGTGGGAAAAATTTCTAAACTAGCAACAAACAACCATGAGTATTAATTTTTTTATCCAAGATTACAGTTAAAGAATATTTAACTAAGTAGAAATAACTCTAATTGAAAGCAGTAGAATTTATTACATTCAAAATAACCCAGATAATAATTCTCTCAAAAATTTACTTTTAGAACTCATAAATTTTAAAAATGCACTAAAACCAATTTTTTCGTTAGAAATCTTTCTTTTTTTAAACTATAGAAAAATGAACAAATTATTGGTGGTTGCTATAAAAACATAAGGTTGGATAAGTGCGTAAAAATTTGTGTACAAAATTTTATTTTATGGTATTAGAACTTTTAAAATTATAAAAACGAATTTTATTTTTTTAAAGGAACCTAAAATAATATTGAATATGATGACCAAAATAACTTTCACATTCAAAACTATAAACATATGACTTAAGCATAAATGAACTTGTGTTGCATTTAAAAAAGCTCAAATTGGGTAGCTACTTGGTTAGTATGATTGATAATATTTTAATTGCTTATACGCCCTTAATGCTTTCAATGCAACTAAAATTAAGAAATAAGTTAATACTTTGTAATACAGGGTAACTATATTTGAACTGATCGAAAATTCCATTCCAAATGTGTATTTTTATATGAAGCGTGTTTTTTTTTATAGATGTATAGAACTTTAAAATGGTATTAAACAAAGGTGAATTTTTTACATTGAAATAAAATTAACTCTATCGCTTCGGGCTTATCGGCGTAGACTGGCGACTTCACATATCCGCATAGAAAACAGTCTAGCGGCGTTAAATCGTATGATCTTGGAGGGCAATTTACGGATCCGAAACGTGAAGCAACACCGTGGCGAAAGGTTTCCTTTAATAATTTAATTGTGACATGACTCACTATTTGGTTGAAACCACAGCTCCTGCACATCATGTTTATTCAATGATTATGAGTAAAAAAAGTCAGTAATCATTATGCTATGGGGGGTCACCATTGACTGTAACGTTTTGAACGGCAGTACTTTTAAACAAGCACGCCAATGACTTCAGCAGTCCATACAGCAAGTAAAACAGTCAGCCTTTCTTCTTTGATCTTTGATCTTCATCGCAAAAGAAAACTTTCTCTTGGATCAATTCATCGAATCTACGACTGACTAGGCGATCGTGTGACTTTAATTTTTGTACAGCTGAATATTGTAAGTAGGCACACCAGGATTATTCCGCATCAGCTTCTATAAAGTTGATGGGCATCTATATAGTTCCTGTGCATGATGGTAGATAGACTGATGCGAGTTTTTCTCTACTCTATGCTCTACAGCAGCAATAACTTCTTCTGTACGCTCAGTATGATGTCTCTGTGGATGCGTATTTGGTGGAAAACCGTTTCATAGCTAATCGAACTAATTTCTCTTATGGACGAAATGATGAATATGTATTTAAAACAACAACAACGACTATCAGAGTAAATTTGTACAATTTGGAGGCGTTGTTCAGACGTCAATCGATTCATATTGAAATAAATATGCAGAAACGTTATCTTTATAATACTTCTGGCAACAAGAAAAGTTATGCAAGGAAATCTAGTATTAGACTATAGGATAATTCTACTAATCCTTTTTTAAAACAAAAAGTTTAAATACTAAAATAAGATCAGAAATTCTGATTTGTAGCTTTCCACTTCACGATTTAATATTTTGTTGCGTTAATAATATGATACCCCTTTAAAAAGAATGAAAAACTGTTAGAAAAATTAAGAAATGGAATTTGCGCTATATAACACTAAATATTTATTTAATTTATAATAATTTTTTCCGCAATTTTTAAAGCTTGCGTTTTTATAATTTTGTGACACCTGGACTTACAGAGTGCATCACTTTTAAATAAAAACGTTCTGATAATTCGAATGAAAAAAAGTCACACATAACTTAGGTCGTTTTGTTGTTTTCGACTTTTTTTTAATATACATAAAAACAGTTTACGTAAAATGTCACAATTTTTTTTTGTATAAGTTGTCTTATGTGTTGCTTTGTATTTTCAAAAGAAGTTACTAATTTATTTATTGCTATGCGTATGTGTGAATAGCAGACCCAATAAAAAGAGGGCAACAAACATTTCGATTGCTTTTGTAATTTAATTTTGTTGGTAACTTTGTGATTAGTATATTTATAATGGTATCCCCTCAACCCAACTGCATCTGTATTTGAACTCCTTTTATACTTTTGTTCTTTTTAATATTGTTAATGTCTAGTAAATATTGTTCACAAAGACAGTTGCGTTTGATTTAAGTAAAAGATAAATAATTCTTACAAGTTTAAATAATTTTCTGAATGCTTATATCTAAGGCATGTGATATACGTTGTTAATACCTTTAATAATACTCATTGTGCCTGAAACTGTATGCAAAATAGCTCCGTTCTGTTCCTAACAAATTGCCATTCTTCCTAAAGCGAAAATTAATATTTAAATAAAAATAATCAACGGATGCCTTTTTTTCTTTACTTTTCTGTCTTTTCTTGGCTCATTATGCAGTTAAAATGTTATTAAAAATATAATAATATACAATAATAAATTAATAATTAAAAATTTTTAGTTAACTCCCATTTAGTAAAATAATTTATACCATAACTAGACGTGCACAATCCTTGACCAAAGTAACATAATTTACTTGCAAATTTGTTCGTTAGAAAAACGTTGATATTTTTAAAAAATGATCTTCCTCACATATGCATTTGGTATTTGCTTTTTATGATACAACTGCAAATGAAATAAAAGCAATATATTTTACGTTTCTCTTTTATTTAATGATTTTTTAACGGTGGAAAGAGTTTAAGAAAAAAACAATAAAAATCAAAATGTGAAAAACAACAACAATTTCCTTCCTAAATCACAATTCTAGCATTTGACCCAATTGGCAATATTTCAAGAATTGCCAAAAAGACGAAAGGGAAAGAAATAAAAAGATAATATTTATAAAAAAACACAAAAATGAATAATTTTTGAAATTTCTGCTCACGTTATTTTTAAAAAGTAAAATTATAAAACAAAAAATGAATTCATAATGAGATAAAAATATTATTTGACAAATACATAAAATACCTTCATTTATAATTCACATAAATTTGTGCTTCAAAGCAGGGATAATTTGAGTGCACAAAAAATATCATGTTTTCTCTTTTAATAGGAATTTTGTCATTTTATTAAATTTTGCTAAAGGACTACTAAAAATTTGAAAGGAAAAAATGCTTACATAGAAAGCACTATGGCTTATTGAAAGAAATAATTACGCGCTTTTATATAAGCAAATTTCAAACTAAATTATTAATTAAAATAATTACTAAAAATATATTTGGGCTATTTCTTTCATCAGTTTATCACAAGACAGTAAAAAATACATACGTTGCTTGTCGACCTAAATGCCTACTTTTGATGTTTTAAACTAAACTCAAAATAAGTAATTTATAATTATTCGGAATCATTTTTAATATAAGCAATTTTGTTTCGTGCTTGATTCCTTTTAAATAAATATTTCATGATATTCTCACAAAATATTTATTACAAAAATTTCCATAAAAAAATAAACATCTTATGATATTCTCTTGTAATGGGGGAGAGTACATCCATATTGCAATTTCACTATTGCTCAAGTAGCTCATCAGTGAATTTTACCCCAATATTGTATAGACAAACCTAAGAGTTTTATATCCAAAGCCAAACTGATTCTATGAGAAATTTTTCATAAAAACAACATAGCATAGACAGCAAGACTGAAAGACACTTCTATACAAACACTACAAAACATTTCAAAACAACAAAAAACATTGTTTATTTTCAATCATTTCTACATAAGGGTTTCCATTGGAAACCATTCATATGTAATGTGAAAATACCAGAAAATAAAAAAATATTTGTAAATAATTTTACAATTTTCATAGTTTTTAAACGATCTTTTTTATCTTTAATAAATATGTTTTTTCTTTTTTAAGATCTTTTTTATATATTTTTTTCTCTTTTCAATATTTCGCTTTCCTTTGGAAAGCTTCTTCAGGAAAAAATTTTTAATATATTGTTTTCAAAGTTCGATGTGTATACATCATGTGTATACATCACGTACTGTGATAGAATGCCATTTGCGAACAAACAATCAGGAAAGGCGTTATATAGAGGAGGCGTTGACAACCGTATTTCATTCACTGACGGAACAAACCCAAACAATTTAGTACCATAATTATGTTTATTGTCTATGAGATAAAATTGTCTCAAAATTAGGCAGTATTCCCTTTAGGAGATTTATTATTATTTTCTATTATATTCGAAAATCTGATAAGTTCGTTTTAAATAGTTGGAGCTACATCCGTAGATTGCTTACGAAAGTTACCTCTCTGAATTTTACTATTCTCTTTACAAATAATTAAACGTTTAAGCAACAACTGGAAATTGTAATTTATTTATTTTTAATATTTGGGCCAAAAAATATTGCAAACACTTAAAACATAAAGTTTTTATAAATAGTTTTCGTTCAAACACAAGGTCTTTATATAAAAATAAGTTAATTTTTGTTTTCAGTATTTCGCCACACCATTAGATGGTAGCTTTAGAAAAAGAACAATTTTTAAACCATTTAATCTTTTTTCATTAAGTTGTTAAATTTTTAATACAAATTTCTTTTTCTAAAAATGTTATCCAATGTTGTGGCGAAATATTGAAAACAAAAATAAAAATTAGCTTCATTTTTATATAAAAACCTTGTGCCATAACATAAAACTATTTATAAAATAATGAAAAGCTCAAATAACTATAATTATTCATTTTCATTAAAACTTTTATTATTTCTAGACTTGTAACCGAAATAAACCGAAATAAACCACTTTTTCCGGGAAAAATTAATTGGTTTCTTAAAACCAGTTAAAAGTTTTTCCCCAGTTCTTTTATGGTAAATATCGCAAAATTTGTATTAACTATATGCAGAATTTTTTCATAAAATTATTACTAAAATGCTAAGCTTAAGTTACAGTATAAAAAGGTAATTATCACTAAAAGTAAGTGAAATGTGCTATTGTATTTGTTTAGAAATTAAAACATTTCTAAGAAATCTTATGAAACAAAACAAGAACAACAACATGCTAGAGTCAAATTCTACAAACTGAAATAAACAGAATAAACAGAAGGTGCCCCTGTAGGCTGGTAGGTACTAGCTTGTAGCTACTAGCCCCTGTAGGCTAGTAGGTACTAGCTTGTCAGTATAAGAGTTGTGGGTTCGATTCCCAACGAAGACCTTGGTTTTTTTCACTACAAAAATAAAAATTGACTGTCGGTGGGGCTGCTCAGCGATGAAGGCATAGTCACTGATCGCTGTGCTGTCTTATACGGCAGTCAATTTCCGACTATCCTTCTACTTTAACCACTTGTTTCATCTCTTCTCTATCCCTTTCCTAAAAGAATGTAGCACGGTACTTGACTATATAGGCATTTTTGCCTGAAGTGCTACTTCTCGTTCCAAAAAAAAAAAAAGAGACCCGTTTCGGGAAGTTTAGAATATGTAAATTTATTTTCCTGATTTCTTAAAGTCAATTATAGACCGTCATTTTCTTAGGTAATAAGTATTGGCCTCCACAGGAAGGAGTTAGTATTTGGACTCTAAATACTGTTAATAGTATCACAGACTCATATTAAAACTTTTAAAAGAACTTCATCTAATTATTTATTTAATTCTAAAAATTATTAATCAAATTACATCCGTTATATTTTGAATTAAAAAGAAGGAAACAGTTTTGTAACTTAATAAATATTAATTATTAATTTCAATAATATAATAAAATATTTAATAGATGCATAAAATACATCCCGTGCAAGAACATATTTTTTACTTCATTTTAATGAAAAAAATACAAAAAACTAATTTAAATTAGAAAATATCTTAAAAATATATGTTATTATATTTTTTGTGATATCTCACACATAATGGCGGAATTGGACAATGCATAAACCCTTACACAAAACAAGTTCCTTAGTGTTTCCTGAAATTTTCTCTCAAAAAAATAATAGCAGTCGGTTTTTAAACTGCTGTTTTTCCGGCCCATAGCTGTCAATTTTTAAAGCTATTTTCGCATATCGAATATTTCGATTTTCTATAAAATTAAACCTTTAATGCTATTTTTTTTGGATTTTTAGAACTTTCATTATACCAAAATTTGGAATGTCTTTTGCAACTTGATCCTACAATTGCTTCTTCGCTTCTGATAAGATTTAGATTTTAATATAAAATGTGTTTTTTATAAGAATTTCATATTATTTTTTTTAAATTTCACTTCAAGCACTTAACTATTAGATGCTGATTGCTGCTGAAATATTTGTAATATTCCCGACACGACATTTAAGTTTATTTTTTTTTTTTTTAGTTCTAAAATCATAAAAATCTTTTTTTTTTATTATTTATCTCGTTCATATAAAATGCTTGCGAATTTAAAAGAAATGCCATCAACTTTTCAAGTCTTGCTTTTTATTCACATGACGACTTCAGGAACAGAGGTAATAAATATGCAAATAGGGAAAAGTGAATGTGACATGTGACATTAAATAATATTTTCTGCTCATAGCAACACTAAAGATTTTCTAGAGAAATAAAAGTTACAGCAACATGGCTTACACGAATTTTTTTAAACTAAAAATTCGAAGAATATTGAATGTACCTGCTTAAAAATGTCTCACAGATCTACAGAAACTATTTAAGGTGTCTAGTATTTCCATTTTTAACAACAATGTTTCCAAAAGTTTGCTTAAAGTACATAGTGTAAGGCATGATATAAGAAAATTTAAATGTTGAAAGCAAATAGAAATTGCAACAGGAAATTTTAATTATTGACAATAAAATTCGTTTACCAATTTTTTTACTCCATATATACAATAGAAGATAGTGATATTAATTCGAATTATTTGTAAACAATTTTATTTTTTACAATTATATTTTTAATTCAATCTATGTTAATTTTTGCTGGGTTCCTTTAATAATTATTTTATGAATTCTTATAAAATATTTTTTATGCATAGTAATATATCTCTGCGGGAAAGAAAATATATCCATATGGTCATTTCACTACTGCTCATACAGATCATCAGTGTATTTTACCCCAAATTTTCTGTAGAAAGTTCGTCTTATATCTGAAGCCAAATTGATTAAATGAGAGTTCTCACTGAAACAACAAAACTCAAACACTCTTTTATACAAAAACACAGCAAACATTTCGAAACCAAAAAACCTTTTATTATCAATCTTTCTATATAAGAGTTTCTTTTGGAAGCCATTCGTATGTAATTTGGACATTAAAGAAAATAAAAAATATTTGTAATTATTCAACTAATTTTAACTATTTGTCTTATGTATTATTGCCCTCAGAATTCAGTCGATTCTAAACCAATTTTTAAAATGAAATACGATGTTTACAGATAGCTCCTATCAAAGAAATTACTTTCAACGGACTCCCAATTATAGAAAACAATAAATAAGTAATATTAATATTATAGGGTGTCCCAAGGAAGACGTAATGTAATTATATTGCCGTAATTTTTGGGCTCGTAACATGTACAGGGTCATTTATATAGAAGTTCTTTAAATTACCAGTGGACTGTACGCTTTTCATCGCATATTTATGCTTAATTATAAAACACTAATCCTTTATTATTATTCACTCACACATATGATAATTCCAGTTATTACTTTGATATTCCCCCGGAGGCACATTTATGTCTTTATGGATCGCACAACCATCTAGACTTGTATCTTGCGGGGGTAAAAGGGAGCCCAGTCCCCTTCAAGGCTAGCAAGGGCCAACTGGAAAATCCACTTTATTTCCACGGGCATCAGTAACGCCCCAGAGTTCCGCTATTTGTCTTTTTAGGCGTTTAGCTGTTCTCTGACTGATTATTGAGGTTGGCCCTTCGGGAGTATCCTGGTGGCTATGTGTTTCGAGGCCCTCGTTTGAGTTTGTGGGTCGGATCACTCACAATGAACACAATGAATGGTTCAGGTCCAGTGAGCATGAATGCCGTCGTGTTCTTAATTAAAATAAGCTTCATGCGTTCTGGTCCAGGAGTTGGATAATCTCCAACTCTTCAGCAAGGAGTTGTGGTTTGCAACCCTGCTTTGGAACCGCTGAAATCGCAACAAGGAATGACCGGTTGCTAGAATTAGTCCTTGGCTTCCTAGGGCGTAAATGACGATGCTTTTCATTCCCAGTGGTTTGATCACCATCCACGGCTTACGGTCAGGTGTAGATGTAAATCTTATCACGTAATTACTTTGATATATCCCTCCCGGAGGCCCACCCAGTCTTCTGAATGCTAGCAAGGAGTCAACTGGAAGCTCAACGTCATTTCCGCGGGAAAAAGTAATCCCCAAATTTCAACTTTTTAGCTTTTTAGACTTTTAGCTGTTCTCTGTCTAATTATTAAGGTTGTCTCTGTCTAATTATTGAGGTTGGACCTTCGTGGTGGTTGTGGTTTCATCTCACCTTTAATGAAAACATTGGGTGAATAATTCGGATCCATTGAGCACGCTTGTCATATGTTCTGGACCAGGAGTTAGATAGTCTAGAACTCTTTAGTAAGGAGTGGGGGTTGGCGGCCCTAATTCGAAACCTCCGCAGTTGGAACTGAGAATGACCTGTTGCTAGAATTAGTTTTTAGCTGCCTAGAGAGCGGACGCAGGCATCATATCGCTCCAGTGGTTTAACCATCGTCGAGTTATGGCATAGGTACCGACGTAAATCTTACAACCATTAGTTTGACATAATTTTAGATTAATTTATTGATGTTCAAAAAATGTTCTTTTACTTTTTATTACTCATTTTCGCACCAAAAATGCGTAACACACAGCCGAACATGTTCGTGTTGTTACTGAAAAATGTGTTCACCGCATGTAGAGTTGCGATGCAGAGAAGAATGCTGTTTAATATATTTTTACATAAAATAATATAAAGATTTTGCTCTGCCTGATTTTCATATTAACAAACTCTAATAAACTTGTTTAAGTATTTAATTACAAATAATTACCGAAGACTTCCATCAACAAAAGTATAAAACGTTAAGTCTGGCGTCTATATTTTCAACTGCAAATGATTTATGTCTAGTTTGTTTTGACATTTTAACATAAAGCTATTAAATGTATCGCCTAAAAAACGTGTTCAAATTGTGCAAACTAGGTCCGAAAAAAAGATTGCTGTTAATCCCGACTTTGACAAATGAATTTCATTTAGCGATAAGTTCATTTTTTTTAATTTATACGTAAATAAATAACATTGCTGATAATCGTCAAGTGTACATTCAGAGAAACTGAATGTTTGGTGTACTTTATGGGCTGGCGGAATCAGTGGTGCTCAGTTCATTAAAAACGATGCTGGCCAAACATGATAGTCGATGGTGACTATTTCTATAAAGATCGTTACCGAATTTGTTGAGCAGAAATTTAACAAGAACTTTGATGAGTAGGAGCAAAATGTCATGGAAGCAAACATTTGGTAAACGCATAGTTTCACGTTTCGGACCTGAATTGGCCTCCAAAATCGTGCAATTTAAAGCCACTACTTTCTGTGACGATATGTGGTCGCTAGTCTAGGCCAATAAGCCCAAAATAGTTGACTACCTGCAGGATAACATTGGCCTGTTAAAAAAAGTCAGCGACAATTGGATCTCCAGTTTAAACATTGCCCGAGTCAAGTTTAGCCGTCATATGTCAGAAGTCAGATTTACATTAGAATGCCAGAAGATTATTTTTCGAAGAAAGCAAATTCTGTGTCAATTTAAAAAATATTTTTTGTTTTACTATAGCACTGTAGGAGGGATACCTGCCTCCTACAACACGGTATCTCACAAAACGATTTCACTCTAACGCGATTAAAAAAATTTCCGAAAACCTCTTATAACGCGGTACTTCTGCAACACTGTTTTTTTTTAAAGAAAATTATAGTATGTATTATTTTATTATTTCAATAATGCAAGTCTTAATTTATTTTTTGTGCATGCTTGTATACAAATTCGCTGTCTGGTGAAAATATAAAAACAATTCGGAAGAGAAAGTTTATTTCTTTAAAAGTAAAAATACAAATATTAGATTGTCTGCTAAAAGTAGAGAAAGCATCACACATTGCTAAAATTCTAAATTTAAATGAGGCAACAGTCCGGCCAACTAAGAAAATTGAGAAGGAAATTAGGAGTGCTCTTGTTGCAATAATTTAAAAAAAGGAGAAAGCACTTAGCATTTGGATTGATAATAGCTGTCAGAAAAAGATTCCATTGGACATGATGTGATTTAATTTACATCTGCACCGACTAGGTAGTCATAATCAGATGGTGGTCAAACCACCAGCCCTAGGAGGCCTGGTCACTTCTAGTAGCAATTTCGAAAGCCCGAAGTAGGCCGCAGCCTTCACTCCATGCTAAAGAGTTGGAGACTTTCCAACTCCTGATCCAGAACGCATGAAGCTTAATATAATTAAGAACACGCATTCATACTCACTGGACCTGAACCATTCATTGTGTTTATTTTGAATGATCCGACCCACAAACTATCACGAGGGTTTCGAAACCACAACCATCACGATACTCCCATATAGGGGCCAACCTCAATAACCAGTCAGAGAACAGCTAATTGTCGTAAGAGACATATAGTGAACTCTGCGGGGGTACTGATTCCCGTGGAAATATGTGGATTGTCCAGGTGACTCCTACTAGCCTTTGAGGGGCCTGGGCTCCCTTTTACCCCGCAAGACACCAGTCTAAATGGAAAAGTAGGTTCAAAAAAGACTATCACCTGCCCCCAGGTGGAATTCCTCCTGGGGGCAGGTGGACAGTAATATAATTAGGCAAAAAGTTCTAAAAATTTATAACTATCTTAAACAAAATGGAGAATCTTCTGTAAACCTAGCTTTTCTAGCCAGTAAATTGGGAAATTTCAACAGCGTTTTTCACTTCACAATATAAAAATTCTAGGTGAAAATGCATTAGCAGATCATGAAGCTGACAGGTCGTATCCAGAAAATTAAAAAAAAAATAATTGAAGAGCAAGGATACATATCACAACAATGCCGATGAAACTAGGCTTTGGTGGAAAAAAATGCCCAATAGAACATTGTAACGATAAAAGTCCTGCCGTCGTTTGCACCTACACGTGATCACAAGTAATTAATTAATTAATTAATTATTATGAACTAATTTTTTTTATCATGGATGCTATTATCTGTTTATTTCTATAGTTTTTTTTTTCTTATTTTTTTACCTAAGTGAAGAAATAAAGAAAATTAACTCTACTATTACATTATTATTATTTTGGTTGTGAATTGTTATTATTATTCTTATTATTCTTATTATTATTATTCTTATTATTATTCCTTATTGTTATTATTTTGGTATTATTGTTGAATTCATTACTTTAAGATTTATGAACTATTATTTAAATTAACGGTCGGCAACGTAAGAGCGCCACCTGTGAGTCAGAAACAACAAGATCATCAATGCCGTCAGCTGATATGTAGATCGACACTCACCGCTGATAGTTGTCATACAACTATGATGGATAATATGTGTGTGTGTGTGAATGTGTGTACCCACGCACAGGTATATAAGGCGGAGCATTTTATGAGAATAATCAATTGGCACGCAGCTCGCCTGCAGGTAAGAAGTCTTTTGTACAGGAATTTAATATTCCGCATTAACTTCTTATCAGAGACTGCAAGTAGATCGCCTTAAATAAGAAGTCTTTTGGGACAGGAATTTAATATTCCGCCACAACTTCTTATTAGCAGAAGGCAAGCATATCGCAGATAAGAACTCTTTTGGACAGGAGTTAAATACTCCGCAATAGATTCTTGTCTGCCGATAGCCAGCTGATCACCTGAGGGAGAAGAAGCCTGTTGGACAGGAATTTAATATTCCGCAGCAACTTCTTAGCAAGCAGCACGTCGGCCGACAAGGGATCTTTTGGACAGGAATTTATTATTCCGAAATAGTCTCTTGTCGACGGCGTCGCCATAAGGGGGGCTTGCTGGTGCCGCTTGTGCGGCCGTCATCTTTACAGCTGACGTCTGGGCCGCTGACGCCTGTACCGCTACCAGGTACTACCGCTGCCACCATCTTTACCGCTGACGCCCGTGCCGCTGCCGCCTGTACCGCTGCCACCTCCCCCCCGGGGGCACATTTATCGGTCTTTATAGAATACTCTACTATCTAGACCTGTGCAACTGGGGGAAAAAGGGAGCCCAGTCACCTGAAGTCAGACAGGGAGACAAACTCCACTTTATTTCCACGCCCGCAGAGTTCATTAGTTGTCTCTTTAGACATTTAATAGTTCTCTGACTGATCATTGAGGTTGGCCCCTATATGGGAGCATCGTGGTGGTTGTGGTTTTGCGGCCCCATAAGGAAACTATGAAATTTATGGTGGCCAGGATCATTTCACTGATAATGACACGCAAAGTGAATGATCCAGTCCAGTGAGCATGCTTGACTTGTGTTCTGGACAGGAGTTAGAAAGTCTCCAACTCTTTAGCAAGGTGTGATGGTTTGCAGACCTGTCCTGGAATCATTAAAGTTGCAACTAGGTGGTTCTGTTGCTTAGAATTATGTCTTCGGCTATCTAGGACGCATGTATGACGTTCCAAATTATACTGTAGTGGTTTGTCCACCATCTGATTAAGGCTATATAGCCAGGCGCGGATGTAAAACAAATCACACTCTGTACCGCTGCCACCTGTACCGCTGCCGCCTGTACCAAACTAGGTCCTGCCGCCAGTGCCGCTGCCGTTCCACGACTACGGTTCCCGACCGCACTTTTAGCAATAAGCCACCTTGTCAGAATTAACTAATAAATAAACTTGGTGATACGTTTTGTAAAGTTTATAGAACAGTGAGTGTCATTTCTTCCACGGACAAAGACGGTAGGTAATCGAAACAAAAAACTTTGCAACGACCCTGGCAACCAGCGGAAACGTGTCGTTACGCATTTATTTCAAAAAATGAAAAAACTGTACCTGGATTTAAGGTATCAAAAGATCGTGTAACGTTACTTTTGTGCATTAATGCTTCGGGAGTTTATATGACAAACCCATGCAAATTTATAGATCTTTGAAGCCCCGTGCACTTAAAGGCATAAATAAAAACGCTTTATCCAAAGCTTGGGTAACTGTTAATTTATTTAGAAATTGGTTTTTAAATTGTTTAGTTGCTGAGTTAGAAACTTATTTAAAGTGCAACAATTTAGATTTCAGGGCTCTATTACTAGTAGATAATGTGCCAGATCTACCGGAAGACTTATGTCATCCTAACGTCTAAATAGTGTTTCTACCTCCTAATACCATTTTATTGATACATCCTTTGGATCCAAGTTATTATTTATACCTTTAAGACTTATTACATACGAAGATCATTACAATGGATTTAAGACATAACTGATTCAAAATATAAAGGCTGTTCGGTATCATATCCTAATCCCTGAAAGAACTGAAAATTACAACAACAACTCGATGTTGGAAAAAAAATGGCCAGCAGTAGTTGAGATAGAAAAGGTGCATGAATCAGGAGAAAATGAAATTGGTGGCATACTGGAACTTGCTAGGCCGATTGGAGGAGCAGAGTTTGTGGATATGGCTATTGAAGATGAATGAAATCGATTCTAGCTCTGATGAATATAATCAAGTTCATAATTTGACACTAAAAACATTACAGGAAGGAAGACTTGGCCAAAAAATTAGAATTATTGTTCTTGGATCCAGACTCTTGCGTTAAAAGTAGCCGAAAATTCAGAAAGGAAATACAAAATTGCCTATCACCACTATCATCACTATTTTGTTATTTTTAATAGAAATAAAGTTTCTTCTGTGACATTAAAATATTTTTTTTCTGAACTTAACCCCTGTTTCTGTACCAGCGTCTAGTCTAGTAGAAACCTATCGACCGTGTTGTAAGAGGGATACCTGTATTAATTACACCCCATTTATAACCGCACTTACGTAATAGTTTTAAAAAAATATGAAAATAAATTTTAATGTTATTTTGTTCGTTTATTAATATTTGGGAATAATTTAAAGATTCCCTTAAGGGTGTTAAGCAAAATTAATTACTTAATAAATCTATTTTTTTAATTTCAATTTTTATTTATTTTATGTAATGTTGTTGCAAGAAGCAATGTTATTGTAATTTTACTTATACAAAGTATTACGCTCGTTCATCAGGATTACGATGATATTTAAAATAAAACAAAATAATTACAATGCCAGTAATTTTATTTACAAACTCCTTTTGAAATTTATTTAACGGTGCATTTGTATTTCAACCGCAATGTAACAAAAATATTTAAACACAATTTTCCCGCATCTGCAACTATTTACATTCATTCATTGTTTAAACTTTGTGAAATAAATTTTACAAACATTCAATTTTAAATAACAAATTGAAACAGGGTGTGTCTATCACATTTACATATATTTATATTTTATATATTTTTTTTAATATTTTATAGTACTTAAAACTTTTCATATATTTTCTTAACTTCATTTCATTCTGCTTGTAGCTAGCTTCTGTTTTCGTAATTTATTTTTAGGGAATATTTTTAATAAACACCTTAGAAAAACGTTTTTAAATAGCGGAATTTTATTTAAATGTTAACATTGGTTAGTCATATATTTAGTGTTTCATATATTCGCACAATATTGCTAATATATGCAAGTATACAAATATGTAAGGCATACAAATCAAAAGGCATTGCAAAATTAATTACATTTACATGTATACATTTATATATATATATATATATATATAGAGAGAGAGAGAGAGAGAGTTTTCAACAAAAAGTTTGATTTTTAATTGTGGCAACATCACCAACATGATAATTTTTTGACGTATTCGTAATTGGTGCATTGCCAATTGTTGCAATTTTACACGAAAATCGCATTCAAATAATTAAAATCCAATATGAAAATCGTGGTTCTGTAAAAGTTACATTACGTAAAATTTGTGTTATTTTCGGACAACATAATCGTTCTTCTGAGAGCGCTATTAAGAATTTAGTTGTTAAATTTGAGTTGACAGGCTCAATACAAAATGTGCGAATACCAACGCGTGTTCTACCGGGCCGTTCAACTACAAAAATCGCAGCCGTGAGCCACAGTATTAAAACAGATCTAAATTTGTCAATTTCTTGATATTCTCAACAATTAAAGTTATACAAAACCACCACGTGGCAAATTTTGTCTAGGGAATTGACTTTGAAGCCTTTCAAGATTTAACTGATGCAGGAATTGAAGCCGATCGACCATTCACATCGCCGTAGTTTCATTTTCACTCGTCAAGGTATGTCAAGCAGCAAAAATGCCACATTTAGGCTTGTGAAAATCCTAGAACGATTATTGAGAAGCCTTTGCATGCTCACCATGTCACTGTATGGTGCGCTATGTGGTCTGGAGGTGTGATTGGGCCGTATTTTTTAATATGAGGCTGAAAATGCTGATTACTCAGTTTTGGCCTATTATATACAAAGTAGATATCACTAACATGTGGTTTCAACAGGATGGTGCCACATGTCACACAGCCAATAAAACGATCAATTTATTGCAAAACAAATTTCCCAATCGCATAACTTCACGACAATCAGTAGGTAAGTGACCAGCCAGACCACCACTGGATTATTTGTTGTGGGGCCGTGTTAAGAACAGAGTTTATACGGAGCCTATCAAATCGATTTCAGCCTTAAAGCTCAAAATCCGTGATGTAATTAACGAAACACCACTGCCATTTTGCCAAAAATAATTAAAAATTTTGATGAAAGAAACGACATCTGCTTGGTTTTGGTAACCATTTGCCAGATATCATTTCTCATTCATAATTGCCGAACTTTTCTTTTCATAATACAATAAAAATTTGAATCATCTTAATCTAAATTTTTGTTTTAGTTTGTTTTAGTAAACAAACTTTTTGTTGAAAAGCCCTTTGACCATTTGATTATTTAAAAAATACTCACATAATTTTACGCTCGATCCCGTGAACTGGCCTCCAAAATTGTGTGATTTAGTGCCAGTAGAGCGTTTTCTATGAAGATATGTGAAGTCGCTAGTCCTCGCCGATAAACCCAAAACGATTGACCATTTAGATGATAACATTTGCCGTGTTATTGCCGATATACGGCCACAGATGTTGGAAAAAGTTATGGAAAATTGGATCTCCAGATTAGATCCGACCGAGCTAGGTAACATACCAGAAGTCATACTTTAATTACAATCAAAGCAGATTATCTTTCTAATAAAATATATATTTTATTTCAATTCAAAGTTCTATGCCTCTATTAAAACACTGTTTACCATGTTATAAGTAAATTATTATTGTATTTAGTTCAGCATTGTTACAATTATTTTTACTGCTTGCAATCAAAAATCAATAAAAAAACTTTGATTTATTTGTTCAGAGCATTTTAAAAGGAGTGATTAGTATGGCTAATTTTATCGCCTGTTAAAAAACAATAAAATTATAAGGCTATTTAATATACATAAATTTCTCACCCAATATTATACAGGCTGGTTGATGGAAGCTGCATCCAAAAAAAAAAAACTAATAACTTATTTTCTGTGTAACCAATCTGTTCATTCAAATAGCTTCAGAGAATGAAAATGTCTTGTCTTCAAGATTCATTGTCGGGCCTCCCAGGTTTCCTGACCTCACTGCATTTGTTGTTTGGGGTTATTACAAAGAAGAAGTTTACAAAAGAAACCCAACAAATTTGCTTGATTTAAAGCAATCCATTCGACGGTAGCTGAGGCAATTCCCGCTGCAATACTCCTGGCAGTAATGAATACCTTTTTGGTAAGATGTCGCACATGTGTCGCCGAGGGTGGAGGCCTATTATTTTCAAAACTTCCTGAATTACTTAAATAAAAATGTGTTATTTTTCAAATGAATTACTAAGAAAAAAATTACATAAAATTTACAAAAAGTTATTTGAGTTTCGTAATGTAGCAAACTTGATCAGACAAACCGATATTTAGTTCCTTAAGTTTTTTTTTTTAATTTAAATGAATCTGGTTTATTTTTATTTATTAAATGTCAGGTGGTTAAGAATAAATCTGCAAATTGGAAAAGGAGTGGGCTACAAGAACTTTCAGTTGTGTCTATTTCTTTTCCATAATAACATTTTCCATAAGAAAAATAAGGGAAGTTTAACAAAAAGACCAAAACCCTTTGTAATAAATAATATGCCCTGTTAGTTAGGACGTGTTATCTACATAAACGTAAATTTTTTAAGGAAACTAACCCTTATTTCTATATTGTAATTAAATGATTTTCCCATACAACAAACGTACAAAAATTATATTTCATTATGATAAAATTCAAGAAATCTAAAGAAAGCAAAGGAAAAATTACCCAACTTTTTCTAAGTAATTAATAATGACTAAAAAATGTGGTTTAGTATAACCCCCAAAGCAAAGAAAAAGGGCAAGAAATTTATTTCAATTTAGAATATAAGTAAATTGGCCATCAGGGAACACCTTTTAGATAATCACATAACCTTTTTCTAAATCCCCAATAAAAAGAATTCCATTTAGTTTATGAAAAAAATGCTGAATGTATGAACGGAGGTTAAAAAAGTTATACAGTAATATGATTTTAATGAGAAAACTAATAAAATTCAATGACTACAAAGTATTTAACTAATATAAAACTGTAAGTATGCAAAGATAATCTTAAAGAATAAAAGAGTTGGCTAAAAAGTCTTTTTAGAAAATGATATGACTATTAACGATATGCAAGACACTAAAGTAATAATAAATATGTTTGTTGTCAAATCCTCCTCTATATAACGTCTTTCCTGGCTGTTTGTTCGCAAATGACGAGCGCTTTCGATGTGTGTACATCACGTACTGTGATAGAATGCCATTTGCGAACAAACAATCAGGAAAGGCGTTATATAAAGGAGGAGTTGACACTGACGGAACAAACCCAAACAATTTAGTTCCAAATTATGCTTATTGTCTATGAGATAAAATTATCTCAAAATTAGGCAGAATTCCCTTTAGGAGATACCAAGTTATTTTCTTTTGTGTTTGAAAAGTGATGAGTTCGTTTTAAATAGTTGGAGCTAGATGCGAAGATTGCTTACGAAAGTTACCTCTCTGAATTTTACTATTCTCTTTAAAATATATGACAAATAATTAAACTTTTAAGCAATAACTGGAAATTGTAATTCATTTATTTTTAATATTTGGGCCAAAAAATATTGCAAATACTTAAAACATAAAGTTATTATAAATAGCTTTTCGTTCAAACACAAGGTCTTTATATAAAAAATAAGTTAATTTTTGTTTTCCACACCATTAGATGGTAGCTTTAGAAAAAGAACAATTTTTAAACAATTTAATCTTTTTTCATTAATTTGCTAAATTTTTAATACAAATTTCTTTTTCTAAAGATGTTATCCAATGTTGTGGCGAAATATTGAAAACAAAAATAAAAATTAGCTTAATTTTTATATAAAGCATAACATCTATATATATATATAAAAGAAAGTGATGTTAGTTACTACGCTTATAACTCGAGAATGCCTGGACCGATTTCGGTGATTAGCACAAATTCGGACAGGTCTCCGGCCAAATAAGAAGAATACACAAGAAAATTTTGGAAAATTTCCCAAAAACAAAAAATTATGAAGAAAATTCATTTTCACATACACTTTTTTACAACGCTATCTTAACTTAAGAACCCATAAAAAACATGATTGTAAATGCTATATTGCCAGTAGATGGCGTTGTATGCACACTTGGCAGATGCAATGACATATGTGACTGGAGTTTTAGTAACATAAATATTGGAATTTTCTTCAGCTTTTATCAGCTTTCCTTATTTATTTAAATTAAATTTGATTTAATACAATATTTTGAAGAAAATTTTGGAAAATTTCCCAAAAAAAAAAAATTATGAAGAAAATTCATTTTCACATACATTTTTTTTACAACGCTATCTTAACTCAAGAACCCATAAAAAAACATGATTGTAAATGCTATATTGCCAGTAGATGGCGTTGTATGCACACTTGGCAGATGCAATGACATATGTTAGTAGTCAAAAAAGTCATGAAAAATGTGATTGAAGCAAAAATTTTAAAAGAAAAATATAAGGGCGATGTGTTGAAACCACGCATTCCTATGATTCCTCCAGATTTGCCGTTTGATTTTAAATGGCTTCAGTTCCCCATACCTGTTGCTTTTCAATGATCCCTGTTTTTTGCACTTTCAGTTATATGTATCACGTTCTCGTGCTTTGTTTTTCAATACCGCGAACCAAAATCGATCAAAAAATGTCGAAGAAATGACTTGCAAAGCAGTCACGGGCACGCTAGTTATTTATAAAATAATGAAAAACTCAAATAACTGTAATTATTCATTGTCATTAAAGGTTTTTATTATTTTCTAGACCTGTAACCTTTCGAAATAAACCACTTTTTCCGGGAAAAATCAATTGGTTTCTTAAAACCAGTTGAGAGTTTTTCCCCAGTGCTTTTTATGGTAAATATCGCAAAATTTGTATTAACTATATGCAGCATTTTTTCATAAAATTATTACTAAGATGCTAAGCTTAAGTTACAGTATAAAAAGGTAATTATCACTTAAAGTAAGTGAAATGTGCTATTGTATTTGTTTATAAATTAAAACATTTCTAAAATATCATATGCTAGAGTAAAATTCTATGAACTGAAATAAACAGAATAAACAGAAGGTGCCCCTGTAGGCTAGTAGGTAGTGTACTAGCTTGTCAGTATGGGGTTGTGGGTTCGATTCCCAACGAAGACCTTGGTTTTTTTCACAACAAAAATAAAAATTGACTGTTGGTGGGGCTGCTCAGCGATGAAGGCATAGTCACTGGTCGCTGTGCTGTCTTTATATGGCAGTTAATTTTCGACTATCCTTCTACTTTTACCACCTGTTTCATCTCTTCTCTATCCCTTTCCTAAAGAATGTAGCACGGTACTTGACTAAATAAGCATTGTTGCCTGAAGTGCTACTTCGCTTTAAAAAAAAAAAAAAAAAAGAATAAAATTACCCTCAGCCAAAGCAACACCTACACTGAATAATGATAACAACAACTATATATGATGACGTTGAAGTGGAGTTTTCAAGTGAATACTAGAACCACTTTAAACAGTATGTGAATACGTGTGAACATTATCAAGGAAAGATATAAAATTAATACAGCAGCCTTTAGGCGTTACAATGGTAAAGTTATTATCGTGTATTTTTTGTATACATAAAAGTAAATAGCTCGTCTAAATAAGTCTTGTAATTTAATTTAAAACTCTAATGTGTTGGGTGTAATTGTTTTGCAGTGAAATAACCCAAATATTGTTACGGTAATAATAACTTATGAGAAAATAAAATACAGACTTTTAACATTCCATAACATCCTCTTTAGTATCAAATTTCAACAGTTTTCATTTTGCTTTCTTGCGGTATTCGCTTAAAATAACGTAAATTATAACAGAGCATATTTAACATAAACTGCAAAGAAACAGTTAATACTTACTCCTAACCTCAAATATGCCCACCCATTATAAAATCTAGGCTCTCACTACAAGGGACGAACCTTTCTTGGGTATTTAAATACCCATTACGCATGAATTAATGAAAAGGGCCTGTATTCAGAATTTCATTAATATAAATAAACCCTTGACCAGATGACTTTTAAATTACTTTCATTATTGTGATTTTATTATTATTCATCTCTTACACAGTTCAACATTTTTCAGGTTTGGGACTCATTTCTGAGAATTGCAGAAGCTACAAAAAATAAGAACTTCTACATCATTCGTTTTGTCTAGTTGGTTGCATTAATAATTTAATAGCTTTTGTTCAAAATTAATTACATTTTCAAACCACAAGAACATTGTATGTTTGGTCACTTGATCAAAATCGGACGATTTTTGTTACGTTTGTGGTCATATCGTCCTAAAAAAAAGGCAAACAAATGCTGAGGAATTTAAAGGAATTTAAAGGAATTTCATTATATGAAACAGATTTAAGGCGTGCAAATTTTACACCGAAAGCAATGTGCAAAAGTTGTACAGTTTTCTTTTATGAAGCCAGTAATTTGCGTGCAAGACCAAACTGGAAATGATGATGAACCTTGGTGCCACGCATGCATACATTCATTCCGTTTATGGATTGAACAGAAAAGAATTTTAAACAAAAGTATACGTGCCCGCTTTTACATCTATACTTCCAGTACATCGGGCTGCTGTTACCGATTCACCTAAACCTCCGAGCTTGGATACTGTATCCCTGCAAACCAAAACCCCTTACACCAATCGACCAATATGAATGACGCATATATTAAATATAATGTACCAACCGGAAGAGATTTTTTGGTGAAGTTATGGTGAAGATGAAAGCACCTAAAACGGCACTGAAATTGGTGGACACACTAAAGAAAGCATGCCCTTGTGAACAACTTACAAAGAAAACAAGATAATCAGAACTACAAGCGTCAACTTCAACGAGGATGGATATTGGCAATAACTAAAAATGTTCTAAATTGTATTTCCATTCATAGATAACAAATAAAAATCTCATATTTTCTATGTAATATCGAGTTTTCCAACAAGAAGTTTGCTATTCAATTGTGGCAACATCAACAACATGATAGTTTTTATATTTTGTTTTTTGAAGTTTTCGTTGTAGATGCATCATTGGCAATTGTTACAATGAATTCGATTTTGTACGTTCTATCGCATTAAAATAATTAAAATCCACTATCAAATGGTGGTTCTGTTAAAGTTAAATTTCATAAAACTCGTGATATATTCGGGCAACATAATCGTCTTTCTAAGGCCACTATTACGAATTGAATTCTTAAATTTGATTCGACCAACGTGCGTTCAGCCGGGTCGTCTAACTGAAAACATCGCAGCCTGGACGTTCTCAACAATCGGGGTTATCCAAAACCCCCACATGGTGAATTTTGCACAAGGATTTGGACGTTGAAGCCTTACAAGGTTCAACTGGTGCAGAAATTGAAGACGAACGACCATTCACATCGCCGCAGATTCGCTCAATTCATGCAGGAACAACCGGCTGGTTTTTCTGAGAAAATCAGTTTTTCAGACGAAGCCCATTTTCACTGGTCAGGGCATATCAACAAACAAAATTGCTGCATTTGGGCTTCTGAAAATCCTAGAGCGATTATTAAGAAGCATTTGCATTGCTCAACATGTTACTGTATGGTATGCTTTGTGGTCTGGAAGTGTGGTTGGACTGTTTTTTTTTTTTAAGATGAAGCTGAAAATGTCGTAACGTCACACGGCTAATGAAATGATCAATTTATTGCAAATCAAATTTCTCAATCGCATACTTTCACGACAATTAGCAATTAAGTGGTCAGCTAGATCGTGTGATTTAACACCACTGGATTATATTTTGGGGGGTTATGTTAAGGATAGTGCATATACGGTGCTAAAAAATTCGATTTCAACCTTAAAACTCAAAATCAGTGATGTGATTAACGATATAGTATCGCCATTTTGCCAAAAAGAGATTTAAAAGTTTGATGAAAGAATTGACATCTGCCAGTATAGTCGTGGGAGACATTTGCCCGATACCATTTTTCATTCGTAATTGCCGAACTTTTCTTTTCGTAATACAATAAAAACTTTAATCATCTTAATGTTTATGGTTTTACACTTTCTTTTCTTTACATAGTATATATATTTCTTTACATATGCAAAGAAAAAAAGCACTATGCTGATATTAGCAAATAAAAATAAGAAATAAGCCATACCCAATTTATAAGCGTAGTGTTGAAATATTGAACAAAATAAACATACTTAAGTTAATAGATCATCAAGTGGAATTTTGTATAAACAATAATAAATGATTAACCATATTAAGTATTAAAAAGCAAAAAGATTAAAAAGAAAATAAACATTTTTTTTTTAGTTTTACTAAGGAAAAATTCTTTAAGTTTTTTTTTTTTTTTAACTAAATAACATTAGCATTAATTAATTAATGAAAATGTAAAATGAAAAAAATTTAAGGACATTAATTAAAAAAATAATTTGTTTTGTTGGCTTTTTGTGCTATGTGAAATATCATTCGCTTCGAAATCCAACAATTTAATACTTTAAATATATACTTTAAAATTAGACATTCTATATTTACAAAATCTTAATTTAAATATCTTGTCATATTATTTCATTCATTCAGTTTTGTTTTAAGTAAATTCCTCTCTTTTCACACTTTTTTTCATATCTATTCATTTGCTCTAATTTATTTATCGCTTGAAATTCTTTCATTAATCGTTTCTTTTCTCATTTTATGAAATTAAGTCAGAATAATTTTTCTATTAATAATTTTATCAGCTGCTATTATATTAAAAACCTGACTACATTTATTCACGTTTATGCCATTGATATATACATGTAAGCTTGTCTCTAACAATTTCTTCAATTTTCTTTTGCGTTGTACAATGGGTGATTGACACAAAAACAAAGCCTCTTACACATACAAGCCGAATTTTTAATTTTTTGGTCCTCAACAGATAGCCTCCATATTGGAAAAAAAGAGGAAGAAACTCAACAGAATTTCTTTTTTCAATTTTGATTATTTTAGACATGTTAAAAATATAATGTTATACCTCAGAATTTTAGGAATATTAAACTTATAAAACCACAGTTTATTGTTGTTTTCTTAAAGTAGTTTTATTTATTTGTACCCTAACCAAATTTATTGGTTGTAAAAAATTTTATAATTCCCTTAATTTTTTAATATAATAAAATAATTATTTATGAATAGAATCAATACCGTTTATTATTTATTTTTTTTCTATTTTTACTTTTCTTAAAAAATATATTCTAACAAAAGTTTGCTTTTGGCAATTAAATTATATAAATATCTGATGAAAATATGATCGACATTTTAAATTTAAAAAAACATTTCGTTAATAATGATGATTAAATCCCCTGCTGTGCTGTATCGTAAAATTTGTACACGTTAAACATGCTTTATATAGAAATACCTGCAGGGTGTTACAATATTTTTCAATATAATAAATTGCACAGTTATCGCACCGAAGGAAAAGAAAAGAGTACGTTACTCTTAATGCATTATTTTGGGTAATGTCCTCAAAACCCTCTCATGGTAAATTTTTATACTTATTTGAACTTTTCATACTCACTGAAATGTCTTCAAGTAATACATGGATTAAAGGAATTTTTAAGCATATTTTGCATATTTGTCAGTGTAGCGCCATGAGATCTTTCAGACCGCCAGTTGTTTGCGGCCAATTCACGTAAACTTTGTCTTTCAAATGACTTCAGAGAAAATAATCAAGCGGGTTAAATCACAAGAGCCAGGTGGCTAACTAACATCGGCAAGTCTAGATATTACGCAATCGGAATAGTTTCTCATACTATAGCTAAAATGTTTGAGTGGTTGTGTGGCTAATGGCGCCATCTTGCTGGACCCAAAGGTCACTGATGTCATCACTAGCCAATTGTAGCCACGATAAATTGGTTATCGTAGAGCAGAAAATCCACGGTAATGTCGTTTCCTTGCTCATTGTTTAAAAAATAAGGGCCGATAATGCCGCCTAACCATAAACCGCACATTACGAAACTTGTATTGGATTAAATGTTTTTTCGAGGACTGTTTTTGAATTTTATGAGCCCTATATGCGACAACTTCGTTTGTTTAAATTACCGCCTATTTAATCAGTAAAAACGATTTTGTTGAAAAATACGTTATTTCTATTTAGATTTTCAAACAGCCAAAAGTTCGACTCAAACAGTGGGCGGTCGCTTTTTACTTTTAAACGAGTTAAACTTTATAAGCATCAAGATGAAGATCTTAAAGCAAAATGTTGCGCAAAGTGTTTCTAGTTATGCCCAGTCATTGCGAACATCAACGAGTTGTTGTTTTAGATTCATTCTCAACACTTTGATGTACAGCGGCTGTGTTTGCATCACTACAGACGTTGTTGTTTTGGTCTACTGCGAGCGACAATATCATGAGACTGAAATTTTAGTCTCAGAAGGTGCCTGCTTGTGAAAAACTGCTTGAATAGTACAAAGTGATAGAGTGAAAATTTCACAATTAAAATTCTTTGCTTAGGAGTATAACGCTCCTTGCATTACTAAATAAATGTCAAAGGACGACAGCACAATTATTAACTATTTGAAAGACAATTTACTTCCTAACCCTCCAATATTTATTACTCTAGTTAATTTTTATATTTCTTGTAGAAAACACTTTCTTTACTGGCAACATTGAAATCATAAACTAGTCACGCGGTTATGTTTAAGTAGACATTCATAAATGTATTTTTGTAAGCAAATTATTATTCACAAATATGTCTAACATAAATACACTTACAAACAAATATAAAACTGATTTTGTTAGGCAAATACATATATGCATTCGACAGCAATGCAAACCTTTGTATGTGTACACCACACGTGTTCGGAGATTTTTGTCTGAAAACATATTTGGCAAGAGCAACACGTAATATAGCAGATTCGAATGTGTCTTGTGCACAATATTGTGTTTGTAACTATTTAAATAGAACAACAAAATTAAAATATGGTCTCACGTATAAACGCAAAAGTATCTTAATCTAAACGCTGTTATTTCAAATTTATCAGATATTTTGACATTATAATATTGGTAACAAATTGAAACAATTATGATTTATACCTTTTTTTTATTTTTATTAAGCAAGCTGATGCTACGAAAGATTTGTTAAGTATAAAAGATTGCCTGACTAATTTCATTCTGTACCATCGCAGTAAGGTGGAATAATCTTTTATTTATTATTCAGCAGTCAAATATAGTAAATATACTCTAAAAAAAGTTTACATTTTTTAATTTCATCGATTTTTGATTCTGAATTTATGTATTCAAAATCAGAAAACTGGGTCCTTCTTTCGTCCCTCTTGCTTTGAAAATACCAAGCTGTCTTTGAAAAATAAATTTAATTTTTTTTTTGTATTGCAAAACTAATAACTTGTAACGTATAAGTAGCATTGATTTCCAAAATCTTAATTATTCTTTTAAATCTGATAGAAAGTCGAAAAATGTAAACCACACAAAAAAATTTATGATTTTAAGGTTCCTTGCTTTTGGAATCCATTACGCCAGTCCAAAAATTGCACACTAAAAATTAAAGCTGTTTTCATAAAAAAATTTCTAAATACATTATTCTGTGTTCTTTCCAAAACTAGAAAATAACCTAAAACAACGTCTACCAGAAGTCAAATCGCAAAAAGGTTTTTAGTTAAAAGGTTTTAAATTTAATTAAAACCATAAAACAGTAATTGAGTTAAAGTATTTTATTTTGAATAACTGTATTATATGACTTCAAATATTCATAGTTCAATTGATAGCAAGTTTCAAAAAAAATCATCAATGCAAGAAGTATTAGAGGAATTGCGTGTTGAAAGCTTAACCTTTCTCTTTTTTTTTGGTTATTTAAGGAGGTAAAATGCATTGATGCATTCACAGAAGGTCCTAGTTGGCATGCCGATTAAAAACCCCTGACTCGTTCAGGATGTTTTGTCCACTTCGGCACCGCCTTCGTCTATCTCGAAGTGGATCCCGTTTTTAGTACCTAAGCACGGATACATTCGTATGGTTGAGTCCAGACCACCTTTTCAAGCTGGCTCCTGCAGCCTTCGATCCTTTTCCTGTTCAAAGTACCTGCCCGGAGCTGATTCTGATCCGCTCCGATCTCGCTCTCTACCTCTGTCCAGATCTTTGCCGTTGCCCGTTTTTGCGGGCCGGTGCTCGCTCCTTTGTCGTGATCACCATCAAGGTCTAACTTTTTCGTGTGAAAAAAGCACTCACAAAATCGTACCACTACGTCCCAGGTTTCCGCATTGCTTGTCATCTTATCGACTATATTCTTGGCCGTTATTAATAGATGAAACAACGTTGGCAAGCAGAAAACGTATGGTCGGCGTCATCTACGGCTTCTGCCTCTGCAATATGGCATAGTAAACTTGTGCATTCTGTAAATATAGCCCTTGAAATAGCCATGACCAGACAGCATCTGTGCCAGGTAGTAATTAACATCTCCGTGTTTTCTCTGTATCCAATTCCGTACGGCTGGAATGAGTTTGAAGGTTCATCTGCAATGACCTGCAACTTCCTGACCGTTTCAGACCTTAGACTCGGGTATGCGGGCCAATAGAATTCTCACGTTTAATTTCGAAGTAGGCAGATCCCGATACTGTTCGCTAGGCCGATGTCACGCGTAACGGTACAGTCTTTTGCACTGCAAGTAATGCATTTGCTTGCCCTTAACTTTGATGGTGTCCGTATAGGATGATGCTGTTGCAAGCCTTCATTAGCAATTTCCGTCTACATGCCAGGAATCCCCCGATGTTTGACATTAGCCCGCCTAATTGCAGGGTTTGCCTCGTGGACAACATTGAATGAGTACCATCAAGTTTAGCATTTATTATCGCGAATACATTCTTCCAGTATTCAAAAAAGGCCTTTATTATAATTTCGTCTTGAACATATTGCGTAATGCTAAGACGTTTAATATAGGCATTAATGAAAGTGGCCTAACAAATTTTAAAATTGAATTGAACACAATCTTTATTCTTTATATATATATATATATATATATATATATATATATATATATATATATATATATATATGAAGTTTAAGTTTAAGCTAATTTTTCTAATTGTTTTTATGTGCAAATTATTCAATCTGTTTATTATTGTAATTTTCATAAATTCTTTCACGTATAACAAATATAGTGCAGCTTTTAAATATGGCATAATTGATAAAACCAGTTAGTTATACTACTCAGATTTGAGACTCTCTTTTTAAACAATGTTACAAAATATATACAAAAACTTGAGTTGGCAACTAAAGAACAAACTGTCGATCCTATTATTTCTGTTCAGCAATGATAAAACTATTTATTAAAAAATCAAGTTTTAAGATTTGAATAATTATTGTTAGTTCATTTAAAAAAATTAACATCCAATAGTGGAATACAAAATGAAACTGTTTTAAGCACTGGCTTGAAAAAATATATTGCAGCAAGTTGTCATTATAAATTTCCCAAAAGGATTTTGTGGTAATCGCATTAACGGTCTAATTCAAAAGAGCCTGCATTAAAGGCAGGCTTTATTAGGAAGCCATTACTGTATGTTTATTTTCTATTTATATCGACTACACTCAAAGACTTATTGTGTTAAGATGAAGCCAAATGACTATCTTTAAATTTGCTGCACTTAAATAACCTGATCAAAATTTTGAGAGGATAAAATATTAGAACACATGATATGGATAAAATAATCAAAATTTATTTATTAAATTACAAAGCTAAAACATATAATTCGAGGCTGTACAGCAAAATAAAAAAACTAGTCTCGAAAGGCTTAATTAGCAGCACTACTGAAGCAGTTACTTAGCAGATACACATACTAATATCCCTAAAAATTTAACTTAATCTGCAGCTTTTTAAATCTATTTTTAAATACTTTCTTGCCTTAAAAGTCTTCTTTGCCATTTATAGTTTAATAACGTTTTTAACTTAAATTCCATATTCATTATGCTTCATACATTTTTCTTCGTTCATTTTATGGTAGTCAATCAATTTTTGTTATTCCAAGTGCAGTGCAATAATAGTACTACGCACCAACAATTTTATCGCATAGCAGTTGAAAATGTAACAAATCCCAAAACTTTAAAGCTAAACTGTCTTTTAAACAAAAAACAATTTTATTTGTGCACTTAAGTCAAATATACAAGTGCAAACTCTATAATTTTCTATAAAAATTGTTTTTCCTTTTTTTTTTCAGAACTTCCTTAAATATTGCGGACGCGTGTACAATTTTTATTGAACTGAAATAAAACTTGCGTCATTAACGAAACGACAAGAAAAACTAGCTTACGCTTTATCATTTTAACTATTCCTCTAATGCGAAATAAAATACAATGAATAGGAAATTAAGAGAAACAGCGTTAAAATATGAAATGTGCGTTTGTAGAATTAAGTGTTTACTTAACTTGAAAATAAAGAAGTGAAAGGAGGAAGGGTGTGAATAAGCTAGTAGGTGTTTTAAGTGCCTGTGGATTTCTTTTGAAAGAGAACATCGGAAGCGGATGTTGGCGATGCTTTCGAAACTATACAATTATCTGCACAAAGTTTCAAAGTTTTGCAACAATAACGCCAAATAAGAACTATCAAAACAAAAATTATTTTAATGTGACTTTTTTATTTAATTTTGTTATGGCATTACCGTTTCAGTAGTTTGTTGTCAGATTTAACTTTTTCCTTATTTTTTGTGCTTGTTACTATTATAATAGAAATCAAACCAGTTTCCGCCTATCTAAAGGATAAAAAATATTTACCAACATTTTACTTCGCTCTGTCAAAGTATTATTCTGTGGTTTGTTTTTATTATTTTGTTACTTTTTAAGTTTTCTTTGAACTGCATTTTAGCGGATGTATCAACTAGAAGGAATTTCAACTTTTTTTATAAGTAATTTAGTATAAGTCACTGCTAAAGTTAATTTCTTTGTCTTTCATAATATTCTGCTAACAACACACAATATTTTACAATCACAATGCATTTTAGTTTCTGATTCGTAAATATGATTTCTATACATATTTCACTTGTAGCTTAAGTTTATCAGAAAACCTTTATACATTAAGACTCGTTATGTAATCAACCTAATTCAGAATATAAGAGAAACTTCAAAATAAAAATAAAATGAAGAATGAAAAGAATGTTAGCCAGAATTGAAGAAGTTTCTTTTCAAGTAAATAAACACTTCAAAGTTAAAAAACAAAAACGTTGATTTAGTGTCTTCTCCAAATTCTAACTTCTCTTGAAGCTTAGCTTCTAAGCGCAGTTTCCAAAGACATTGTTATTGCACACTTTTCAACTGTACTGAGAAGTGAAGTAAGCTTGGCCATATATGTGATTTTGGGAGCGTAAAATGTAATCAGTTCATATAACTACCACGTGGAGTTTTGATAGGTTTTTACAAGTGTAATGCATTATGTCTCATGTTATCTATAAATTTTCAAAATCTTTTGTTATTCAATGCAATATTTGAGAGATTTGATACAAGAATCCAGGGTTCAGAATTTTTCATTTATGAACATTCAAAAATCAATATTCATGATATTTTAATAAATGAAAAGTCTAAAGCTTTATATTTATTTTTTCACGCTCATAAACGAACAACAAAAAATGTTCTGCTTATGTTCATACATGAATGCGAACAACAAGAATTATTAGTCTTATTCATATGTGATGAATGATAAATTAATGTTATTTTTCATAAATTTACATGTTCATTTATGAACGTTGGAATTTTATAAAATTTCTCATAAATGAAGGTGAAAAAATCTTCTACCTACGATCGCAGTTTACCATAAAATGTAGTAAAAAAACACATGGGTACATATTAACTCAAAAAAAAATTTTGCAATATATTCTAAAAGAAATAAAAAAAAACATTTTTTTTCTGCATACGCCGACAAGTGCACATTACCAAATATGTGCGTTTATGTACGCGAATGCTTAACGCACATATTTTTACGATCTTCTCATTTATGTTAAATTATCAAAATTGTAAATATTCAAAAATGAACACTTGTGTGTTTCTCATTTTTTCACTTATGAATAGAAAGAAAAATAAACTCGTCGCATTCACAAATGAGAAAACACAAAATATTTTGTAGTCTCTCACACATGTATGAGAAGAAGCGGCTAAACAGTGAGTTAATACTTCGCTACTTTGCAAGAATCCGTAAAGCCGCTTAAATTTTTATTTCATAAAGGGTTTCTTAACAAGAAGTTTGTTTTCTAAAACAAAAAATTTAGATTAAAATGATTTAAATTTTTATTGTATTACAAAAATATAATTGTGAATGAAAATTGACATCTGGCAAATGTCTACAACGACCACGCTGACAGCTGCCGATTTTGTCATAAAAGTTTTTAATCACTTTTTGGCAAAATGGCTGCCCTATTTCGATTCGATTGGCTCCATATAGACTCTGTCCTTAACTTAACCCGACAAAAAAATAATGCAGTGCGGTTAAACCACACGATCTGGCTGGCTACCTAATTACTGATTGACGTGAAATAATGCGATCGGGAAATTTTGTTTGCAGTAAGTAGATCGTTTCATTGCTTTGTGACATGTAGCACCGTTCTGTTGAAAGCACATGTCAGTAATATCCACGTCGCCAATTATAGGCCAAAATTGAGTTGTTAGTATCTCGCGATAGCTTAATCCATTGGTAGCGATCAATTTCCAGCCTCATTACCGAAAGTGAGGGTGTAAAAGATTCTGAAAAATCGCTCTTGTATTTTCAGAAGCCCAACTGCGACAATTTTGCTTATTGGCGTACCCTGACAAGTGAAAATAGGCTTCGTCGAAAAAAATTCTTTTTTTAAAAAACCAGCCGATTGTTCCTGAATGTATTGAGGGAATCTACGGCGATGTTGGCTTTAAGTTCTGCAGCAGTAGAACATTGTAATGCTTCAAAGTCAAATGCTTACGCAAAATTCACCACGTTTTTGTTGAGAATTTTGAAAACGTCGAGGAATAGACAAATTTGGAACTACTTCAACACTACGGTTCACGGCTGCGATGTCTGCAGTTGAACGACAAGGTCGAACACTCATCGGTGTTCGGACAATTTGTATCGAGCCTGTTGACTCAAATTTACCGACCAAATTCTCAATAGTGGTCTCAGAAGGATATGGAAAATAACACATCATTGTCATTTCAATTTGAGCTGAATGAATTCCTAGAGCAATAGGTAGGAGTTTTAAAATTGGCTTGCTCATTCACTGAATAATAATCAAAAGAAAATATAAATATGAAGCAGCAAATATATTGCTAATACGAGCACCAAAAAAGAAAGATATTAAGTGATAAATGCAGCATTTTCATTATTTTGGGATTTATTTTATTACTAACCAATTTCAATTACATATAGGCTGCTATATATATTTATTTTAGGAAGTAAAGGAAGTTTAACGATTTGCCTAGTATCAATATCGTTTCCGTAGGGAGCAGTCTATAGGTAACTTCCTACCTTTCAACAACAGATAAATGTTGAATTTAATCATCAGTTTAAGCTATCTCTTGGTATACTTAACAACATTAGCTCTTTATAACCCGCTGTATATTCAAACAAACGAATTTAATGTTCAAAGATTACCATTGTTCTGCTTCTACTGATT
This sequence comes from Trichopoda pennipes, assembly GCA_030448955.1. Classification (NCBI taxonomy): domain Eukaryota; kingdom Metazoa; phylum Arthropoda; class Insecta; order Diptera; family Tachinidae; genus Trichopoda; species Trichopoda pennipes. Next base: position 70,889 of record JASKUP010000179.1, on the reverse strand, counting down.
TTGTAATGTTTGCTTTGGGGTCTTGTTTACAAATCCTTTAAATAACTACAATAAATTGCTTTTAAAAAATATTCCAAACGCACACACATGCAAATAGATGCTGGCATATTTTTCCAATAACAGAGTACTTATTGTTTACGAGAAATTGTGGTTTATAAAAATAGTAAAATAAAAGTAATACGAGTCTTACATGTAATGCATATAATCTATTTCCCATTATGTGTTACGAATCCCTTGACTAATTTCAGTAGTTTTTCTTGACAATTTTAACCAACAATTTTTTTACAAAATTGAAGGCAAGAATCTGAAATATAAATAAATGTAATTTGAACTTTTTATTTTTTTAAGTTTCTTTAACATAAAGCTTTTATTACTATTGCGAATATGTTAAGTTGTAAAGTAGCATTATACTGTTATTATCATAAATTTAAAATTCTAATTCATGTAATTGAAATCCTATCGTATCATTTTCAATTTTTGCTTCCATTTCTCGTTATTCTTTTAGAGGTTAAAAGGCTTTTTACAGTGTTAGGAGTTGTTTGCTTTGAAACCATGATTATATTGGAATTTGTTAAAATAAGTTACAAAAACTTGGCAATAGATTTTAAATTAATTTTTTATTGGTTACAGATTCTTATTATACCGGGGAAAAAGTAGAGAACAATATTTATGCTAATTGCAGTTAAATTTTATTAAATAACTGTTTTAATATATACCATTTTTTTACTGGGTGTATAAAATTATAAGACAAATGGGAATGGTTTTCAATCTATTTGATAAATTTTTGAATGTAACAATAATTTTATTATTACTATTTTTTTTATTCACCTAGCACAACAAGATGAATATCTCATAGATTACAGTATTAGTGTATTGTAAAACTAATTAGAACATAAAGAAAATATATACAATTGTAATGAAACAAAATCCCAAGTTGGTAACACTATAATAAATAACACAATTCCCTGGGTAATATGGCCACCAAGATAAATTAAATAATAATTAAGTAAAAAATATTGTACAAGAAAATCATTAAAATAACTAAAATAATTTAAATAGCTCCTTTTTAAACAAAGAAGGGTTGCCAAGTTTTGAATATTGTATGGCAAAGAGTTCCAAAGACTGGTTGCATAAATGAGGAACTGTTGCAAAAGCTATTGTATCGTATAAGTACCTCGGTTGTTGGGAAACTATGATCCTGAAAGAAAAGAAAATTAGGCACCTGTATTTTAGGAGATCTTCGAATGCCAGAAATAAGTTTAGAGATATAATCGCGGTGCTCCTTCTGAAATATATAGCGGGCAATATTGTTGTATACCACTATCAACTTGCGTTGGTCTATACTGTCACAATTAGCATAAAATTCACAGCCATACAGGAGTGAAGGACTCAGCTAAGCCTTTGCCAATAGTATGCGTATAGCAAACGCAGTGGAATCCTTTATCGCCCATAGGGTGCAAAGCTTTCCGTAAACTTTGCCAATGACAGTGTTAACATGATCAGTCCACGTAATTTACTATTACAAACTGCACCTAAGTTAGACTCAGAGTACACGAACTCAATAATATTACCACAATTTGCACATGAATATTATCGAAAACTTTCCTAGATTTCGAAAGGAGAATACATTTCGACTTTAAAGCGCTGATATAGAAGCCATTATTAATTGCCCAGCAGTTGATCATATTTAAATCGTCATTTATTCTTCTCACACAAATGGAAACATCATTTATGCTACTCCAATTATAAACCTGGACATCATCAGCATACATATGCATTGTACTGTTTATAGCAAGTTAGGAGGATATAAGATTGCGGGCACTGCACTAAGATCGAGTTATCCACTTACTGTGATCCAGAACAATTAAGATGGCCACCATGTTGCCATCGAGTTCAGATCTGACACTCTCAATTACGTCTACTAAAGCAGTTATGCAGCTTCTACCCCGTATAAAACCTGATTGCACGTGCGATAAAAATTCATTTCGTGATAGGTACTCTTTTAATTGCCTGCTGAGGATATTCTCAGATACCCTAGATAAAAATGGTAAGATAACTATTGGTCGGAAGTCACCATTAGTTTTGGGTAGAGGAATGATCCTTGAAGACTTACATTCCCTAGGAAAACAGATTTCGTGAGGATAGAGCTAGGCAAGAGCCTCGGGATCAGTACCCTGAAAAACCTGGAATCTATATTGTCCATACCGATTGCGTTAGATTTGATAGCAGACAAATTTTCCAGAATCTCAAGTTGATTTACACAGTGGAAACTAAAAAGATTACCTAATGGAACACAACACATATTATCGTAACAACTATCAACCGGCAATGGGATATCAATATTAACAAAATTCACGTCAGCAATACGATCCAATCGAGATATGTTAATCTGACCCACAGCAATATTCCGAATTTTCCTTCATTTAGCCCCACTATCTATTACGGTTAAGAAACTTCCCTGGTAAAAAACATGTTTTGCAACCTAAACTCGCTTTGTTATCTCCCCACGCTTAGTTGTAAACAACGCCTTTAGATTATCCGGTTTGAGTCTCTTCCAGCGTGAATATGCCCGATCACATGCCCCTATTAGGCATTTAATATCTGCATTAAACTAAGGGGATTGGTTAAAAACGATACGTTTTGTGTTAAGTGGAACGCATTGGTCGATTAAAAAATCCACATTCAAACGAATAAATAATAACTGGTCAGCAATATTGTTAAGACGGGAGATATATTCCCAGTTGATAGTTTCCGAAATATTGATCAATGTATAGTAGTTAATATTATTATGCAAATCCTTATAAGTAGTATGGGTCTCGCCTCTAGATGAATATTGTTAGTCGTGTGTTTTCTCTAAGATTTTCGACAAAGTCTTGTGCACTACGCACTGTATCTGTATTTTGTAACTTTATCTTTTCTTTAAGTAGGCCGACGAGGTGTTTTGGCAGGTGATATGCTGGTGCACGTCTGTAGTTTACAATGGGTTTCAATGGTATGTTTTTTTTTACATATTTTCGGTTATGCTTTAAGCGTTTTGTAATTTGAAAATTTTGCCAGCGCTACAACAACAACTGATTATGTTTTGTAGGTTAAAATTAAATGTAGTGGCAACTTCTAAAGATAATAAATAAAAAGTTCAGTAGACGATTCGCGTTTTTGAAGCTGAACAAATAGATAACAAATTATCAGTTCGAGTATGTAAAATATTTATTATTTTACTTCCATTGTTACTATTTTTTAATTTTTAATTTGTTTTGCTTTGTAGATGGAAAGGTATGGCAATTTCAAATAAATCGAATGTTAAAAGTTGTTTGTCCGGTAGAAAATAATTTACATTACAGTTTGCTTGTAGTAAAATTATATATTTGTTCTACTTTTAGCTACTCATAAGTTATGAAACGTTTTTCATATCTAAAGATCCAAATTAAAGTATTTCCGAAAATTTAATTAACGGTTGCAAAATTTTTGAAGAAAATTATTTCAAAATCATAACTGATATTTTGAAATATACATACAAACATTCATAAATGGTTGTGCTAATTCCTATTAATTCAATGCTTGTATTAAGAGTGAAACATAATATTACATTTCATCGATAAATTGTATACAATTTGAAAAAATAATATCTTTGTGGTTGTCAGTATACGCTGGCAACAGGCACAGGATTTTGGGAAATGGAGGAGATTTATAAGAGAAATATCCAAAAAAAATTTAATACAGCTAAAGATTAATATAAAAACTAAGCGTATGCAACAATAATAATTGGAAAATTCCAAGAATGAAAATGTTTGTTATATATTTTGAGCCAGATACCGAATGTGCTACCTATCTAAAGATATGAGTGATATATATAAAAGAATAAAAATATTTATTCTTGGCATGAAAATTCCATACCATGTTTTCTGGAGCAAGCATATTTTTCAGGACGTAAGAAAAGCATCCAAGTGGCTTTGCTTTCAGAAACGACAAAATAAATACTTCACTCCGAATTTGCTTTCTATCTTTGTCACCTTGATCGGACTGAATATTGCATAGGCGATCACGTACAGGAGAGACCAAAAACAATCATCGGCGTTACTATGGTATTTAGCTCTATCTGTCGACTGGAGCATCGACACAATGTGGCTTGTATTCTCTTCTTCTAGACTGTATTTTTTTATGGTCAATCGGTAAATGCAAAACTCATATAATTAGTAAATATAACATTGATAAAGGATGCCTCTTGTCATAATTTTTTATTTATTTTTTATTTATTAATTTTTTCAAAATTATAATAAATCTTAAGAACTAAAGCACTAGTAACTAAGACTATCGGCAAAATTATTAAGCCTTATAAAATAATTATCAGTCAAAAAGTGAATGAAACAACGCACTGTGCCTTTTACAAACTGCGTAGTTTTTAAAGAAATCTTATACACACAAGACAACAACGACATGATTATAAGAAATTCTACCAAATAAGTTAAACAAATAAAACAAAAACCACTATCACAAAGCAAAACAAACTACACAGCCAAGCTGGCGCTTAAACTGAATGATAATAACAACAACAACATGGGGTGATATTAAAACAACTATATAAACATCACTTGACAAATGGATTAATTCAAGTTGAGTTATCAGTGTAGAGATAACAAAGTTACTATCGTGTTTATTTTGTGCGTAATGAAAGTAAATAAATCGTTTAACTTAATTTAAAACTCTAAGTTACTGTATATTATTTTGCAATAAAAGAACTCAAAGTAGCAGATCGTATAATAAAAGGAATAAACGCAGCAATACTTTCTGCAATGTATTTATATTTTTTGAAGTATATATATCCAGGCTTTTAAATTAAATAATTAGAAAAAGAAACTTTAAAATTTATGCAATATACGCTTTTTATGAGACAAAAATCAATGAAAACCACTTGCAAAATATTCGTAGCCTGTTGGTAACAAATTTTATTTACTAGTGTCAAACGGAGTGTGAATCTGTCGCTTCAATCATCTAGATATTAACAGCAAAATTTTCAAGCAATCATTTCTCCAACAAACTTTCGGTAATAACGAAATATGGTCATAAAAAAATATGCATAAGGATAGGGTGCCATTTGGATACCACGAAAAATTTTTTGCAGCATCATATTCAAGAAAATGGTGTTTTTTAAATGGATGAAACTTATGCAAAAACTAATGATCAAAGCTGCTCCAGTTTTTTGAGTAAACAATAAACAATGATGTTAAGTATGATAGTAGCACAGTAGAACACTGCGTTTTAACGTCTACAAATTGAAGCAGAAGTCGTCATTTTATATGTTACTAGTTCATTCAAAAGAATGTTTAGAAATATTTATTTGCTAAGAGCCTTCTAAATCCAATTTTTCAATAAATTTTTTGAATTTGTTTTTTTCGCTAGTACAAAGCTTTCGTACTAATACATAAATTAATTTTTCAAAAAAAAAAAGATCACAGAATATCCAAAAAATTATGTTCCAGGGTCTTCGAATTTATTTTACAGAAATTATATATTGAAATTATATTGCATTTAGGCTTAAATTGAATTAATTAAAAGCATTCGCTCTCACAATTTAAAATGCTTCAAAATACTTAATTATAAAGAAAACTTACGGATTTTTTTATTTGAAAAATTTTTTAAAATTTTTTAAATTTATTGCTTTCTAAATTTATTGATAAATAGATTACAAGCTGTATCTATATGAGAAAAAATATTTATTGCTATTTTTACGTTAATGATTGTAATTTTTTTGTATACTTTTGCATGTTAAGTGATACTTATCTCAATAATAAAACTTTACCATCTTGATAGTGTATTCTAATAAGCGTATATTCTGTTATTTGGATTTATAAAAAAAATAAGCCCATGTACTCTTGCAGAAAGGACCACAAAATTAATCGAGCTTCCAGGTATATCGCAGTTTTATGAACTACTTCTATTATAGTTTTGCTTTTATAATTTTACTACATAGTTTGAAGGAAAAAAAAACAACGATAAGTATTTTCTATATTAACTTAAAAACTTGTGAATATAATTAAGATCTGTACATAGGCATAAATATTTTGACAAAGGAAAATTGTAAAAAAAAACACGGCTTAATGTTGTAAAAAAGCAGTGAAGTTGATTATGATTTAGTACAAAGTAAATGACTTTTTGAAGCGCCGCACACTGGGGATTTTTGTATGGAGGTGAGGAAAAAAATATATTTGTCGAAAAATGTAGCGATTTCATCACAAATTTAGTTTTATTTATATAGTAATATACAAAAGTAATCAAATTAAGGAAAGTTAGAGAAAGGTAGATCGTAACTTACAATATTTTTTAATTAACTAACGAAAAAATTTAAATTATTTTTTTAATAAGTAATTTATTCATCGGAATCATTTTCAATCTAAGCAATTTTATTATTCGTGCTCAATTCCTTTAAATAAATATTTCATGATATTCTCACGAAATATTTATTAAAAAATTTTATTAAAAAATAAACATTTTATGATATTCTCATAAAATATTTATTTCAATAAAAATAAAAAATATTTGAAATGTATTACTACGGGGGAGAGCATATCCATATTGCAATTTCACTATTGCTCACATAGCTCATCAGTGAAATAGTGAAATTGCCATATGGATATGCTCTCCCCCGTAGTAATACATTTCAAATATTTTTTATTTTTATTGAAATAAATGTTTTATGAGAATATCATAAAATGTTTATTTTTTAATAAAATTTTTTAATAAATATTTCGTGAGAATATCATGAAATATTTATTTAAAGGAATCGAGCACGAATAATAAAATTGCTTAAATTATTTTTTTAGTTTTTAATTGATTATTAATTTTAAATCTATTTTTAATTTATTATTCTAAAAGAGCCTTTGCTTTTTCTGGCTAAATGAAGGCGTCAAATGTGAAATCATGGGATCTGATGTTACCATCGTTCTGTGGATAATATCTTCGTTCGTTGCAATTCGACTGCATACGACATTCCTGAGCCTCTTCGGATAGTATGCCTACAGGAAAAATACACTTTTCAATTATATCCTTGCCATGAGTCAGAATGTTGTGAATTGTAGGTGGGGGATATTGTACCACTCGTACAGAGCAACAAACTCTTTTGCCGTCTCCAAACAAAAATCACCAAATTGTTTTGGATCTGCTACCTCGGGGATTGTTATAGTTTCGAGAATTATTGATTATTATGTTTTCATCTAGACCCGTGATTTCGGAAATCAATGCAAGATTCGTAAAGAATCTAAATGAAAGTAATAGGACTTGACACTTTTTTACCGTTTTGGATTTTTTATGAATTAAAAAAAAAATTAACTTTTTAGGCAAAAAATATTTTTTTTTTTCTTCATACATTTATTTATAACTTCGAAACTATTGCTTACGTAGTTATATAAACAGATGAAAGTACTTGTAATTCTTGATTTTTCTAAATTTGTTTAAGTAAAATGCGACTAGTGGTTCTTGAGTTATGTTAAACAAAAGGGCCTTATCAGAATTGAGTTGCGAATCAATTAGCTGAAAAATATTGTACTGTGTAGTGCAACAAATTGATAGGTGACACCTGGTGGCACTTGAAATTGATTAAAAATGTAAAAAGAGATATGAGGCAATATATTAGCTGTGATTTCCAACTGCAAGAAAGTAAAGCTAAAACTGCAGGTCTAAATGTTTGGAGAAAAAAGGGATATTTTTTATATGTTCATAAAAATAAGCAAACAAAAAAACTTAAGTCTCGGCAGATGTTATTTTTTCAATTTTAGCATACTGAAATATCCTACTTTAAATAGAAAATAAAAAGAAAATCATTAGCTCACATAATAAAATAATATTCGTTTTGAAATTCTTAGCTTTAAATTAAGTTGGTTCAGTAAAACATACAATTACTGAGCTTTAGACGGCTATAAAAAAAACTAGCAGTCAGATCGGAGTAATTCTTTTTGATTTGATTGTACCATTTAGTCTAAAATTTCAATAAATCATTGCATATTGCACGAATTCCCCCCGGGGGCACATGATAGTCTTTTTGGAACCTACTATTCCATCTAGACTGGTGGCTTGCGGGGTAAAAGGAAGCCCAGGCCCCTTAAAGGCTAGTAGGAGCCATCTGGACAATTCAATATATTTCCACGGGAATCAGTAGGCTCGCAGAGTTCACTATTTGTTTCTCTGATTATTGAGGTTGGCCCCTATATGGGAGTATCGTGGTGGTTATGGTTTAAAGGCCCTCGTGAGAGTTTGTGGGTCGGATCATTAAAAATTAACACAATGAATGGTTCAGGTACAGTGAGTATGAATGCCGTCGTGTTCTTAATTATATTAAGCTTCATGCGTTCTGGACCAGGAGTTGGATAGTCTCCAGCAAGGAGACTCTCTTTAGCAAGGAGTAAAGGCTGCGACCTACTTCGAGCTTTTGAAATTGCTACTAGGAGTGACCGGAGGATCCACGGATTCGAAGGCCTTCTAGGGCGTGAATGGCGTTGCTTTTCATTCACAGTGGTAATGGCCACCATCTGATTATGGCTCACTGCCGGTGCAGATGTAAACCTTAACGCATCATATTGCATGAATAGTATGTTGACAATTTGACTTTTTTTGCGAAATCCTCAGTGTGCGCCGTGGTACTGAATCTACCAAAGATTAAGAGTGGTGACTTCAAAAATGGTTTCTTTGGTTTTTTTTCGACGAAATATTTCTTTTACGTTTTATATATGTCTATACGTTTTCTATGGCGTTTAAGTTCGGACGAAGTTGGCTAATCCAGTAAAATAAGTCCAATATTTCTAACGAAGTATTTGATTAATTTACAATTATGACATGGAGCATTATCTTGTTGCAATACAAATGATTCTCCTGCTAGTTTGTCCCCCGAGGAGAGTGCGTAATCATTTAAAACTTTTCAATATTGATTTTGGTTCATGGAACCAGTGATCGGCACCAAATCACACAAGCCGCTGTGTGCAATGCATTCCCAGAACATAACAGAACCGCCACCATGGCTAATTTTTTCACAAACTGGCACAGTCTTTTGTCTTTGAAATTGTGCAAGTCTTACAGAAATCATCTTTTTTGAGGAATTGTATTCGCCTGAGCTTTCATCAGTCCAAAGAACTTTTCTCCAAAACTCTACTGGCTTTTGGACATGTGCATTAGCAAAAGCTAAACGCTTGGGTTTGTTTTGTTTTGATATGTGCGGGATATCTCTTGCTATGAAAATGTTAAAACTTGCTTTTCTCAAGCAGCGCTGAATCGTTCGCTCACTAATTGAAGTACTACATGACTTATTTCATTCATCTGCAGCATCTTTAGGTTTTAACAGAACGTCTTTTTTAAATTTTCGCAAGATGATTCGGTCTTCACTTACAGTTATTTTACGTCTTGCACCAGATCGCGGTAGATTTTGTACGTCGTTTTTTAATAATAAACAGTTTGACGTGACAAGTTGAACTCATTGGCCATGTCTGTTACCTTGAAGTCGACACTAAACTTTGCTACTATTGGGCCTAAGAATATTAGTTAACTCAGAAATTTTCCCGATATTTTGAAATCACTAATGAATCAAAATTAATGAATCAAAAGTAAAGGCACAAAAGTTAATTAGAACAATTTCTGTTAACCTTTAAAGCGAAAGTCGCTGTCTACTATAATTCTTATCAGCAGTTTGAGAGTGCACAAAACAATGGACGAAATATTTTACGTAAGTATTTTTATTGATGTGCATTTTGTTTTGAGCAAAGCTGAAGTAACGGTATCTTACGCACTTGAACGGAAAAAACGCCAATAGACAAGAGAACAATTTGTCGAAATAAGTGTGCCGATGACTATATATGTGTAGGGGATACCGAAAAATCATTAAAACCTGTTTAAACATTGGCCATGAGTGAAACATTTTTGTGTATACCAAGGATTTGTGCCAAAATTAAAAGAAAACAACGCTGCTTGTATTGATACGAAAAAATCGTTAAAAATCTTAAAGGTATAATAATTATTTCCTTATTTATTGAAATAAAAGCTGCTGTGTAAGTATTATTACATTTTGCTAATAAAAATATCATTTTTCTATATGGACGAGCACACTTTTATACCTTCCGTGTTCAATATAACTGATTCAAATTTCATTTTAGGTTTTTTTGATTCTGCTGTTAGGTCCCATATCTTAGTTTAGTCAAATTGTTTGTTCGCATTCTTCTAAATAAGGAATAAAATAACAGATTTTATTAGGATTGTTTTATAATATACTATACCATTATAACTTTTTCGCTTGCGCGTTGCTATCACTATAGAAATAATCGTAGCAGGCACAAGAGGTTGAATATTTTGTTGAAAGTGTAATGGAGCCTGGCACTTCCCATATAAAGTAAATAGATATAATCCTGAAACTCTGTTATTAAAAAAATGTTTTGTTTCCAAAGATTCCTGGCGCATTGATGTTAAAAATAACTTCCGACGTTTATATAAGCATATTGCAGAGCCATTTTTCTGAGCATGGTTGACAATATTTTGCCAAAACAGTGTTGAATTCCAAGCCCAGTTAAAATGCCAAATTGTCCGGATCAATGCAATCCACATTTTTAAGCAAAAAATGGTACTTAATGGACACTACCGGCGAAAATTTCTTGTAGTAGTACAGCAGTCGTGAACTGATTACACTTCATAAACGACTATTTAGTTTATGCCAAAAATGAATCTATGTCGTTTGCGATATGCAAGTAAATTTGGATATCCTAATGATCCTAAATCCCAAAAATTTAACATTTCATGTTCCCTCGGGTTTAAAAAAAATGCACTTTTCAAGTCGAAAGCATCGTTCGCCCATGTTTCCAACATAAAGTACCGATTTTTGAAAGCAAAATTCTATTTTGGGCTTTTGAATAGAATAATGGGGTTAATTTCCTTCAGTTTCGTATAACGCTTCAGGATACAAATACATTATGAGCTTAACCTTTTTACGTGTTACGAAAAATATAAGTAACTGTCGCATGAACAATAACGTAACTACAATTAGGTCATCATATACAGAAATACGCCCACAATAAAAGTTTAAAATTACTAAACACTATAATTACAAATTATTTTCAAATGAATTGTAAAACAACAACAGCATTTTTAACAACATTTCTTTATTGTTGTTCTACACACCTCAATAAATTAAATGCAGAAAAATGCTGTTTTTAATAAATTTATTTTAATCCTATGGTGTGCGTATTTTTTATATCTATAATATTTGCATTTTAAAATTATACATTGTGCACAATTTAAGAAGCGTTATACCTTCGGTCAAATCCGTTTTTCACGATATGTCCTTGTGATGTAAGAAGTCGACTTGGCTGTTAGTCATATATATCTACGACAATATATACTTTATTTCTTGAATTTTTTATTTAAATTTAAATTTTGTTTTTTTAATTATTTAAGATTTATGCTCGCCAACATGCACTTGCTTGTTTCAGCCATATTTTAAACTTATTGCCAAGAAAGGCAAACAAACATTTGTTACAAACTTTTAACGCACAAAGTTTTATAAATTTTTTGTTATTGTTAAAGTTGGTCATAAATTTTAAATGAAGTTTCAAGTAAATAAATACACCAAACGTTGTCCATTTATTTTTTTGTTCAACAAATTTATAATGTTTTCAGAATTGAATTCTGCATATAGAGCATGTGGGTTGTTGGGGAGAGGACCAATGTGAAGTAAATTGCAACAAATATTAATTTTAAATCCAAAAGGAAAAATTTTAATATTATTTTAAACTTAACGTGCTACTATTTCTAGGTTATTAGCCGTCATATAAATAAATGACATTTTCTTTTTTGATGCTATGATTCCCAAAAAATAACAAAAATTTAACATTGATTGTATTAACAAAGAAAATTAGACACTTATAGAATGTAAGCCACATTTTTGCGCACATATTCATCTATGCTATGCACCTTGTAAGCATAATATACTGAATAAATAATATAATATAAATATTTTAATTAATAGGAATGCGAGGAATAAATATATTATAATATGGTTAGCTGAAGTCATTGTTTGCCTTAGTAATCGACATATTGTAACGATTTTAATTGCATGGATTGCAACTTCCCTAATTGTAATTGGTATCGTATACAATTTTCTGAGCGTACGTTCCCCATGTGGGATTCCTTCCCCGTAAAGTCACGGAGAGTTTATTTTTGAATTTTGTTCTCACGATTTAATACTACATCGTTGAGAACATAGCTGAAAGGAAATAATGCCCACATTGGAATATTGCGTTGATAAAGTATATTTGGGATTGTTTGCAAATTTTTTGAAAAAGAGAAATCAGTGTGTACAGTGCAAGAGAATAGCTAACAATTAGATCAGTGCGAAAAATCTTAAAGCTTCGATAACCATAAGTGTTCCCAAAGCAGAGCCTTACGCCAACATATCCCGATCTCAACTATTTCGCAGGAGCGCAGCGTGGTTTCCGTAAACTCATTGCATCGGGAGCTGTGTGATTCTGGGAGTTACCCATTTGATCATCTCCATCGATAGAAGCGCTGAGACGTGAGCTGTATTGTTCTTTATAAATTACTTAAAATATTTTAAGCAGCAATTTTATTCGTGCTTGATTCCTTTTAAAATAAATATTTAGTGATATTCTCATAAAATATAAAATAAAAAATAAAATTGCTTCTAATATTGATAATGATTCCGAATAATTATAAATTACTTAAAATATTTTATTATAATTTGGTTATGAGTCCAGATAATTGATAACTGCCACTTTAAAGTAATTCTAAAATTATAAATATGTAAAGATATTTATATGTACATAAATATATATATATATATATATATATATATATATATATATATATATATATATATATATATATATATATATTTGTACTTTTACGTTCACCATCTTTAGAATGAGAGATAACTTGTGTATTTTTTGGAAGCTGTATTAAAAAGAGTTTAAGAAAAAGTGAACTTCCTAAATTTAAGGTAATAAAGCTGAATTAAAAAGATTTTAACAAAAATTTAATTTCCTAAATTTTAATGATCTAAAACTGAATCAAAAAGACAAGATGAACCCCAAAATTTAATAATAAAGAAGTCATATTGGTTTCATTTTTTTTAATCTTATAAACATGGACCGTTCCTGGATTTTTTTTTTTTACATATATTTACCTAGTAATTATAATTATTGACTTTTCCTTTTTTATATACTTGCCCAGTAACTGTAATTATTTAAGCTTTCTTTTTACATATACTTACCTAATAGTTGTAATTATTTGGACCCCCTTTTTTACATATATTTGCCTACATACAGATATACTTAATCTACGGTTATTCGTTATTTTAAACTGAAAAAAAGAGAAAAATAAAAACACCAGTAACAACTTTATCCTACTCTTCTGTTGCTGGGCCCATCATCAGGGAGATCAAAGGAAAATAGAACGCTTCAACAAAAAACCGGAATGAAACAGTGAGTAAATGTATGTATACCTAATTAATTATTTTAACTTAGAAAATATTACATAACATAGTTATACGAGTATCCACAAGCATACATAGTTTTGCCTTCTATCTTAATTCCAAATTGTTCCTATTTGCTCGGCTTTGCAATGATTACTTTTAAATATATGCATGTAGGCATACAATAGTAGGGCGGTTTACTATCCAATAAAAAAGAGATTAATTAATTACGATATTTAAATATGTTCAATATCCAATAAATATAAAGATTAATGAATTACGAAATTAATAATATGTTCACTGTCCAATAAACATAAAGAGTAATGAATTACGAATTTAATAATAGAATAGTTAATTAAGATATTATATAATTATTTTTTTTGAAACCCATTATAAGATCAATAAAAGAAACAAAAAAAGAATGCGTCACTAAGTTTTCTGATTAGGAAAGGATGTCTCTAGCAGGATGTGATAGAGATCCTCGTGATCTTTTGTAGAAATTTGCACGCTCTTAGGGTGTGAGAGTGTGTTATATGCTACGCGTGAAACACGGGATTGAGAACCAAAGAATATTGTAATAGGAGCTAGCGGGTTAACTACTCATACTTCTTAATTACTGTTTTATTGGTAGGGCCATTGACAGGAAATATTAGTTTCAAGAAATGCAGCTGCGCGTAACAACATACATATGTTTGTTCTTGCTTTCTGCTAATTCTCGATTTAACTATAAATAAATATCTGTAATTCTTTTTAACGGTATTTTTTAATTAATTTAGCAATATATATTTTTTTCAATATTTCGCTTTCCTATGGAAAGCTTCTTCAGATAAATTAATTTTAATAACAACAATTATTAACAAATTGGAAAAATTTTTTAAATAAAATCTATATTGTTAAATTAATTAAAAAAGGCCGTTAAAAAGAATAACAGATATTTATTTAAGATATAAAAAGGTCGATTAAAAAAAAATTTAACTATAAATTAAATTTTTTATTTATTGTCAAACCTTTTTTCACATTATATCGGATGCCGTTCTAATAGTATGACCAAAATTGTTACAGAAATCTTCAATATTATATAATTTTTTAATTTGATAATTTTCTTGTTCTGTTTTTAAAGTTAAATTATTTGCAATTTATTTTCTTTCAACTAACACATCAAAACATACTTATGATTGAAAGAAAAACAAAAAAATATAATAAACATTTATTTCATTGTACTTTATTACAATAGCATAACAATAGTACATTTACATCACACTAAAATCTAGTAATTATCAGATTTCGGAAAATGTAATTTATTTTTGCATAGAAAACAAATCTACTTCGATTGCTATAGTTCTTATAGTACTTGGTAATGCAATTATATTTTTTCCAAATTATATTATATCGCAGATTTTAACAATTTGAACGAAATATTTTACACAGCAGCCGGGTGCAAACATTACTTTAATATTCTGCTTGTATTTTGACAATTTTCAAATACGATCTATATATGTAAATATTTATAACTCTTATCGCATGTCGTTGTTGCTTTCGATATTTTTTTAGTCGCAAAATCTGTCGTTTTATTTCTGCGATATGATGAAAAGTAGGCATTAACTTTACAATTGTTAGTTTGATAAGAGAAATTTAAATTTAGTTTAATTAATTTTAGCAAAATTTTAATATCGCTGAAAATCAAAATGAAGGAATAATTACCAGAACAGTAAATTAAGCTAGAAAAAGCATGTGGAATATCTTGAATTTATATTTCGTTAAAAACCAAAGATTATCAAATCAATGTTATAAACAATTTTTAAATATGTAGGCTTTGTTATTCAACCTAACATAACGAAAAATAAGTAAATCAAAACACTTAAAATACAACACTTCATTAATACGAGTAGCAATAATTGAACAATAACTAATGTTGACTTGAATCGAACAGGGTGCTCCTAAAAAATTATCATCATAAGCCAATAATTGCAGGATGGGATGCATTGAAAATAATGACAAATGCTTTTTTTTGCTGCAAGCCTAAAATTGTTAGTATATCCAGAACGTAAAAAAATATTTCGTTGTTGAGCATAACACCGTTGTAAAGGTATAGTGGGGTTTTAATTAAACACTAAATAATTATAATTTAAAAGTAAGCCCACTTCATCAGTGTGTACACTTGAATAGAAATTAGATCGAATAGGTACTTTGGGGTAAATAGTATCTTTCCAAGTGTTAAATAATCATCGTGTGCATAACATTAGCTGCAATCTTGAAATTTGGTGATGTAATATAGTTTAACGAAGAGTCAACAAGGACAATGAAAATAGGCAGGTTTTTGAAAATTTCCTTTTAAGTGGCATCTTTTTGAATAGGAAATGAAAATAGCATTTATTTTATTAATGGTATTTTATTTATTAAAAATAAGAAAAAAAAACTTATTAAAATTTTATATAAAGATCTTTTGCTTAAAAAATTGATTTTAAAAAGGTCAATAAACTACAATTATAATTATTAAATTTCTTTTTATCTTTAATTGCATACCAACATTAAACATCTAAATACTTATCAATCATTGTATTAAATTATTATATAAACTTACAATGTTACGCCATCTTTCTGTGCCTGAAATATATATGATAAGCCGAAAGAACATTGTCATTTATATTTATTGTAACAACTATTCACTTGCTTTATGTATAGAGAAATAGTTGTTGTTAAGCCGTCAATCGACGACTAAAACTTCCTGCTAAGTATTGAGTACAACTGTTTTCTAATTAACAGCTATAACCATTTTAAATGGTTTTTTAAATTCATTTATGGTGGAGAACTTTTCAATGGTAATGTATAATTGTTTTTTTGGCAGTTAGGCACGCACTCTAACGAATCAAAACGGAAACTAAAATTATTTGGTCACAGGAAATTGTAAATAACAATAAAAAATATGACAATCAGGATAAGTACATCATTAAATATAAACAAGTCATTAAAGTAAACATTTCGGTGTAATAAAATGTTGTAACTCGTTAGACACGAATACGTGTTCTTGGAATATATCAGGAGTAGATCGTTGTTGTTATTTATAAGTATTTATTTATATTGGTTAGTTATAGCAATTATTAACTGAACTACTTAGATCCAGAATATTTAACTAATGTCAAAATTTTATTTGTGTTCACTAAGTTTAACACATCACTTAAAAATAAATTGTGCACTGCAGACTCTTAAATTAGAAAATATAGGAACATTCTTTATATTGCAGTTATATTTTAAACTGATTGTACTTGTTGTACAAGTACAACTTAGATATAAAAATGCGTATCCTCAAGATATCTGCCTTTTTGCAGATTAAAAATAAAGTCACATTTACATACAATGTAAAAATTAAATACGCCAACAAAATCTAAACCCAAATCGAATTTATTCTGTTGTGACTATTTTAAATTACTACCTTTGCCATTTGCTGTGCTATCGAAATTTAAACTCAGGCTGTATCTATTATAAATCTATTTATATATTAATCTTCCATATATAAAGCACAAAATATGTTCATGTATGGGATCGATTTTCCAGAAATTTATAGTTTTTTATTAGATCGATTTTTTAAATTTTCGTGAAATCTTTTTATCCCAAAAATAGTCTTCTTTTAATATAACTAAAATATGATTTCTGGTATATGAACGCCATAGCTGGAGGCACAAAACCTAATCTTTAGGTTAAATTTTCGATGACTTTTTGCAACATTTGTGAGGTAATGTCTTCTAAGTGGTCAACCGTTTACGGCATGTTGGCGTATACTAGGCTCTAAATTGTAAAACTGCTGGTTACCAAACGTTTTCTTTAACAAATGAATTGCTAAAGGAAACTTTCGGCAATCAGTACAACTTCTGCACATCAGGGTTGTTTAATTGATGAACTAAAAAGTCAGTTATCATTGCTCTATATCGGTTACTATTATCCGTAACGTTTTGACCAGCACGTTTTTAAAGAAGTATGCATCACTGATTCTAACAGCCCATAAAGCATCCTAAACAATCAGTTTTTCTCGATATAACGGTGTATCAATATGTAACTGAAAATTATCATCCCTTAAAATACGGCAGTTTTGGTTGCTGAGGTGTGCATTCAAACGAAAGTGAACTTCGTCGCTAAACAAAATTCATTTATGATAGTCGGATTCAAGGGCAATCTTGTTTTGGGCGCAACACTCATAATTTCATTGCATTTCATACTAGTTGCAATGGCTTTTTGTTGACTGCTAAACTTATTAGCCCTCTGATAACCGAAGTAATATTGCGAAAATAATTGGAATTTCTGCAATCGTTTACATTTTCGATTTGTAACAGTGTTTCGTTTCAACCGAAATTTATAAATAGACGATATCAATAAATACACGTTTGTAAATTAATGAAATAAAAAATTTATCTAAATCTCGATTTATGGAACCATTTTTTTCAGCGACGATAATCTGAAGCTCTCTTTTAATAAACATTAGCTCTTATATTTTTGGACTTTTCTAAAATAAATTAAGAAATTATGGATTTCAAAATATTCTTCTTATGCATAATCCATAACATACAAATATGAACCTCCAAGAATGGCCACATGTTGATTTTTCCATTTAAACAGTTTTGTTTCTTAAGAAATTTCATTTCATCTTATTCGTGTATAGCGTAACTAATGGAAAACATTTGTATGTTTTAGTACATGTGGATAAAATTATATTGCAAAATTATGAGTTCCTGGTTACAATGTTGTCGTTTAATTACAGTTTGTTCCATGAAAATGTTATGAAAAAAAATATATATTTTTTGTATACAATTACTTCAAGCATGATGATAAAGCTGACTGAGTGGATTACAGGCTTTTGAGAGGAAGTGTGTGCTTGTTAAAGTTGTATTATAATTTACATGTTTAATATCCCTTGCATAATTTTGTATATATACTCGTATGTTGCAATGCATCAATGTATATAATATATTATGTATGCATGTATTTTATTTATTCGTTTATATTTGATTTGAGTTAAAAAACCACACTTTTGCATTTCGATATCATTGTAAACATTTAAATTTTTGTAATATTTTGTTTTCCTTTTACTTAACAAAATACAAAAATTATCAGCGGCAAAATTTGTATTAGTTTTTCCGAAAGGAAATGAAATATTTTAAACTTTTGAACATAAAATTTTTTTATAAAAATTTTTACGAAAAGATATAAAAAGTAAATTTTGTTTTTAACGATATTGTAGTACAAACATAGAAAAAAAAATAAATAAATTTCAAATTTGTATTGCTACTAGAGTCAGCTTTCCGAAATCCGTTAATAACCCTTTTCAGCATATTGTGTGTCATGCCGATGAATTTGCAATGTGTTGGGAGGCTGCTAATTTAACGCCAATTACCCAAAAGAGGTGAGTCTAAAAACCCTGAAAATCACCGCTCAATCGCAATTTGTTCTGCACTTTCTAAAATGATAGAAACCATGATTAATTTTTATCTTGTGAAGTACCTGGAATGCAACGGCTTACTTAGTGACCGACAGTATGGTTTCCTGTCGGAAAAATGGTGTAACTCCATACATCGTTTGGGAGAAAGTAAAGTGATGCCTCTAGATATTTCTAAGGCATTTGATAGAGTGTGGCATTATGCACTTCTTCCTAAACCTATTGCTTTTGGTGTTGGTGATAATTTTTACGGATTTATATCAAGTTTTCTCAGGAATCGCACTATACGAGTTCAACATTAATACAGGGGTACCGTAAAGTTGCGTTCCTTCTCCGATTCTATGTCTTATTTTTCTTTGTCAAACTTTCAACCCAATTTACTACTTTATACATGATAGCACCATTTGTCATTCGTATTCATTTAGTAACAGACCGAACCAATTGGAGGTGAGTTCCAAAAGGCGGAAATTGAATGATACACCTAATCACAAACTTGCAACAATCTCCAAATGAAGTCATACCAATAGAGTCGATTTTAATACCCGTAAGACAAAATGTTGAATGCCTACGCTAAGATTTTGATCGGAAATTAAGATGCACCTGTTACTATGGGTGATATAGATATTACGGAATAGGAAATTCTTGATGTTCTTGGCATGAAAATTCAGCGTAATGTTCGATGGACTAAACACATTGTTTAGGTTTCTAAAGAAGCTTTCAAGAGCCTCGGTTTGCTAAAACGGTGTAAGAGGTACTTCACTCCATCCCATCTTCGTACTTTCTATACCACCTATATAGACTTTGTCCCCCCAAAGTCTATTTTAAAGTTGCTCACCGTGTACAGGAAAGGGCCCAGAGGCTATTTGGGAATGGTAGTGTATCCAAATCTATTGGTTCCCTAGAGCATCGACTCAATGTAGGTTGTATCTCACTTTTTATCTTTACCACAATGGTAAGTGTTCTAACGAAATTAGCAAACTTGTTAGCGAAACTCGCACTTTTTTGCATTTGACTCGATTTGCGTTGAGAGCCAATTGCCCATAAATGGATATGGATTGGCATCGTACTACATATTACAGGGAAAATTCGTTTTATAGCAGAACGGTCCGTATGTGGAATAAACTCCCTCCAGAGGACTTTCCTGTAATTTTCAATGTAGGAAATTTCAAATCGAATGTCCACAAACACTACTTTCTCTTTCCTCCTCCCCATAAGTTCACAGTTGCATGAGTAGGGGTCATCCCGAACGAAAAAAAGTCAAACTATATTAATGTGAATTTAATAATTTTATCTTTTAGTAATGAAAAGTATTGTCACCCTCTATTGATGTTAACATATAAGGGCACAATGAGTACAATACCGTTTTTAACTTCAGTTAATTTAAAAAAAAAAAATATAAATTTCCAAGGTTTTTTAGTTTGTTTTTTCTATTTGGTCGATATTGAAACTGCAGTAAACTCGTGTAATAATTTAAAAATATAGAATGAACACAAGCGTGAATGTCCTGTGTTATATCAGTATGTATAAGGAACAAGTAAAATAAATGTTAAAAATAGCACCATGTTGTACAAATGTATAGTATAATTAAATAGACTCTTTTTCGTAATAACATTAAAAACTTTTTCGTAAATGTTTAAAATATTTGCTTGCAATTATTCTTAAATATCAAGTATTTCAACATGAAGATTTTTTTTTTCAAAAAAAAAATTTTGCATATAATATTAAATCATTTGCATTATGACCTCAGCATCATAAAGGCATTTTTGAGGCAACTTGGCAACTAAATGTATAGTATGTACTTAAATCATTTTACAATTGCATAAAAAATAAAATATTATAGGTATTATAGAAAGAAAAATTTAATTACAGAAGATACATTTTAACTAGATTATGTAAATAATTCTTACACAATAGTTTAAACATTGATAATTGTTCTATCGATCTTATCCCAAGTTAAAAGATAAAGCTAAAGATATACTTTCTTATTTTTTGTTAATTCTCTTGACAAGTAAAATTTAGTTCAAATTAGAACATGTTTGCTATTTTTGACCAAAAATGCACTACAACATTTACACTGTGCGGCATTTGTTTGCTTTTGTTAAAGCTTTTTACATTTTTTTAATGGATTAAATAAACAATTTTTATGGTGTTAATCAAGTTTTTCGAAATGAAGAAAAAAATGCTTTTGGCTTTTTTTGATCTTCCTTAAAATATCAGCTCTTTTTAGCCATCAAATAATTTGCATGTTTATTATGAAATATTGTGCTTAATAAAAACTACTCAAAAATCGTTTTTTGGAATATGGCGAAGTACTATTGCATATCCATTTATGATATGTTCTTTACATCATTTTACCCAAAAATATTTATTAGTTTAATAAAAATAAATCTGTGCAAAATTGTTCACTGAAAGAAAGACACACAAAGTGTATAAATTATTTTTGTTATTGAAATAATAAATAAAAATAATTCCTGGAAAAACCACACTTCTAGGAAGAGAGAAATAAAAATTGCAATACACACTTTGTTTGAATTTCATTTTTTTATCTATAACGGTTCATGGATATGATTTTACACAGCAAATAGCTTCACATTTCCAATTTTATACTTTTATGTTATGTTTTCAAACAGATAAAGAAGTACAATTTCGGTATAATTTTTTTGATGTTTGTCTACAATGGTGGAAAATATAGGGCCGCCATATAAACCTAGTGAGGCATTGAGCAATATAGGATTTTCCTAAAACAAAATAAAACAAAACATTACGATGATTCAAACTTTTATTGTATTATGAAGAGAAATTATGAATGCAAAATGAGACTTGAAAAATATGTAACACTTTTTGGTAAATGGCGCTCTGTCCTTAACATAGCCCCACAAAACATAATCTAGTGGTGTTAAATCACACGATCTGGCTGGCCACTTAACTGCTGGTTATCGCGAAATTATACGATCGGAAAATTTGATTTGCAATAAATTGATTGTTTCATTGGCTGTGCGATATGTAGCACAGTCCTGTTGAAACCACATGTCAGCGATATCCACGAAGTCTAAAAAATTTTCCAAAACTGAGTTTTCATCATCCGTCGAAAGCGTGATCCTTTGACCGTTACCGTTCTAGCCTCATTTTTGAAGAAAAACGGTTCAATCACGCCTCCAGACCAAATAGCGCACCTCTTCTCAGTTAGCGCTCTCAGAAGCTCAAATATGGCAACTTTACTTGTTGACATATCCTGACAAGTGAAAATGAGCATTGTCTTAAAAAATGTTGTTCCTGAATGAATTAAGCGAATCTGCGGCGATATGAATGGTCAGCCAGCTTAAATTCCTGCATCAGTTAAACCTTGAAGGATTCAAAGTCAAAATCTTTTGCAAAATTCGCCATGTGGTGGTTTTGGATAACCCCAACTGTTGAAAACGTCAAGGAATTGATAAATTTGTATCTGCTTTAACACTGTGCCTCGCAGCTGCGATGCTTATAGTTAAACGACCTGATCGAACACGCCTTGGTGTTCGTACATTTCGTAGTAAGCCTGTCGACTCAAATTTAACGAAAATATCACAAAGTTTGCGAAATGTAACTTTAACAGAACCACTATTTTCATAGTGGATTTTAATTATTTTAATGGGATTTTCGTGCGAAATAGAATTCATTGCAACAATTGCCAATGTATTTACTACGAATAAATCAAAAAACTAAATGTCAAAACTATCATGTTGTTGGTGTTGCCACAATTGAAAAACAAACGTCTTGTTGAAATTTTATTTTATTATTTAATTTTTGTAATAAGTTTTTGATTACTATTGTTGAAATTTTACCTGTTTTACGTCCGTCAAAAATCGTGTGCATTGTATGGGAGCACTTGTTAATTTTTTAACTATATAAACTTTTTTAATCAGTCTAATATGTAAACATGACTACGAAACTTTTAAAGTCAGTTCAGAAATGCTATTGGACATGTTATAATACGTATTTACATAAGTGTAATGTTTTGTTTTTTTTTTCAAGTAAATATTGTTAATTTCTTTTTTTCGAATATTTTATACAAATTGTTAGTTTTTAGTGTAAATTTATCCCCTTCAAATTTGTTGTTTTTCCGTTTCCGCTCTATGTTCATTGACGTCAATGTGTGTTTATGTTAAACGTAGCACATTTTTTATTTTCATGAGAAATTGTTGTGCTCTCTTGAATTTTAATTTTTTTAATACATTCGGACGTATGTGGATGCACGTATATTTTCCCTTGCTTGAATTTATTTCTCTATTTTTTGTATTCTTTTTTTGTATTGCATTTAATGCTTTTTATATTATTTGTGTTATGACTCTAAAAATTGTTTTGTTTTATTGTGCTAATATATTTATTTTTGTTTTATTTCTTCCTATCCATTTAGTATTTTATTAATGTTAATATCTCATTTAACCTTACTATATGGCCATATATTCATTCGGTTGGTTTTGTTTTTCTTACATACATGTGTATGTAAACGTGTGCTTAAACTAGTTTTGGTTGGTTAATTTTTGCTGTGCTAAGGGTAAAGTTTGGAAGAATTTAATAAATTAAGCTGGTAATTTTTTATTATACAATAAAAGCAAACTTAAAGGGTGAAGTCATAGAGTTTTTAACATCAGGGGTCTATGGCTCCTACATAGATTTAATATCTTTGTCTTGGAGTTTGTGCCACTCATACAGTTAAAAGGTTTTATAAAATCTTAAATTTTTTGTAAATTATATTGAATTTTGTTCATTCTATAATATATTATGATGATAATGATAATGAGTAGGAGGTATATGTGGGATAAATTCATCACGATGTCTATTTTCTTATATATAACTTATTTCTCTTTTTTCACAAAAACAGTTCCTTTTGATTCAGCATCTCTTTCTGTTTAGGTTATTATATAGAACATGTGTTGTACATATGATCGACATAGATCTATTTAAACATAGATCTATTTAATCTGACAATTGTGTTTTCTGCAAATGTGAAGAATTTTACATTTGGAAATCGAGAGTTTAGCCCCTCTTTTAAGGTCTTAACGAAAGTCTCTTTTACTACAGCATTGTTATTATGTTTGCAGAACAGAATAGCGTCATCAGCGTATATGGAATGCTCAATATATTTTTGTCTTGAAATAATAGTGCTAAGTTGATTGAAGGCAATTATGAACAACACCACTGATAGAGGTGAACCCTGAGGGATACCATTCTGCAGTGGTAGCGTCGAGGACTAGTGATTGTTAACTCTGACTTTAAGCTTACGGTTACACAAAAACCCCTTAGCTAGATTGTACATTTCTTTGCAAATACCCCAAGTTTGTAGTTGCTGCAAGATAATGTGGATACCGATTCGATCAAAAGCTCTTTCAAAGTCGGTTGATAGTATGCTCACATGATTTTTGGTAGATAGTGCTTGGCAAATATAGTTTTGTAGGAGTAAGTGAACGTCGATTGCTCCTTGTTTCCTCATAAAAGCTACCTAATTGGAGGAAATAAAATTGTTAGTTTTAAGAAACCACATTAGCCGCCTAGCAATAATTTTTCAAGTATTTTACTTATGCACGGAAGGAGAGAAATTGGCCTGTACCCATCAACCTCATAAATGTCTTTTTGGGGTTTTGGTATAGGTATTACTACTGCCGTTTTCCAAGCTTGAGGAAATATGCCAGTGGAGTAAATTGAGTTGTATAGTTGTAGTAACGCCTGTTTCGATGAAAAAGTAAGGTTCTTTAGGATTGAGTATGAAATTCTGTCGTTACCGGGAGTTTTGCCTTTACATGATTGAAGAGCATCTTCAAGTTCCGTTAAACTTATTGGTGTTTGAATTTTATGTGAACGAAGGTTGGGTGAGGTCACGGCGTAATGACAGGCTAAAGCCTTTGATTTATTATATAAAAAAATTGTTGAGAAATGTCTATCAGCAGATAAATCGGACCAATGCTTAGCGAAACAGTTAGCTATGTCGTTCGAAGAAGTAACCAATTCGGAGCCGCTTTTAATATATTTAATAGACTCTGCTGTTTTACCACCAGTAATCCGTTTAATATCATTCCACAAACGATGCGGCGGGGAGTAAGGATTAATGTTTGAGGTAAATTTCTCGATACATAAAGTTTTGCTTTTCTTAACAGCTCTCCTGAATGTTGCATTTGATTTTTTATATCGCATTAGGTTAAAGTCTGTTCTATTACATTTAAAAATGTGCCATAAGTTTTGTTTTTATTTTCTTAAATTATCCAAATTTGAGTTCCACCATACAACACGGCGTTTGTGTTTCCCGAGAGTAGACTGAGGGATTGATATATTGGCCGCCATTTTAATACATTTGACTACGAATGCTGCTTGTTTGTTTGGGTTAGAGTAGATATTAGAAGCAATTAAATGTTGATCACAGATGTTTTGAAACATTGTCCAATTAGCCTGTTCGATTTTGAATTTGGGTTTCGGCTTATACCCTGATTTTTTAAATTAGTTGCCAGTTCTAAAATTATAGGAAAGTGATCGCTACCGTGGAGATGGGGAAGAACTTTCCAAGAGCAAATCGGAAAAATAGAAGTTGAACATAAAGAGATATCTACGCTGGTGAAAGTGTTATGCGTGCTAAAATGGGTGGAAGAGCCAGTATTTAAAACCATTAGGTCTTCATTGATTATTAAATTCTCAATGATATTACCGCGAGTGTTGGTTAGTGTGGAGCCCCACAGTGGACTCCACGAATTGAAGTCACCAGTTATTATGAGCGGCGGGTTGCAATTGCTTATTAGGTTTCTTGGGCTCAGTTCTTAAAAACCTTCTTGAGGGGTAAATATATATTGAATAGAGATATCTTCTTACCGATGTCTAATTGTATTGCGATGGAATTAGAATTTGGGTCAGCATAAACAAACTTGTGGGGTATGGTTCTTTTTATTAATATTCCTACGCCTTGTTTGGTTTTCCATTGAATTATTTTTAAATCCATATTAAATGTTGTAAAATTTAACTCCTCAAGAAACATAATGTCATCTTTCTCACTGTTAGAGGAATTACTAAAAGTTGTTGTTAAATTATGAAGATTAATATTTTTATAATGAGTAAAGTTTAGTGGTTTTATATTTTTATTTGTTGTTGCGTTGTTTGTAAAGTTATTTGTCATCGAACGAGTGAGGACGGTATGTGTTGTTTTATTGCTGTTTGATGTAGTAGGCTTTTGCGATTTACTTTCAGTTAAAATTGTTTTTGTACCTGTAGGTAAATCAATATTTTTTTTGAATTTCAAAGGTGTTGCTTTGCTGTGGCTTAGTTATTTTATTTATATGTTCTGAACTATTTTCAATATTATCTGGCTCTTTAGTTGAGTTGTTGTTGACTTGTTTTGTGTTTAAAGAGATTTTATTATTATTTGTTTTTTCAGCAAAAGACTGTTGTAACGGCTTAATTAAAGCTAATGAATTGTATTTTTCCTTAGCTACTTTTAAAGAGCATTTTTCCTTGATTTTGATTTTTAAGATCTCCTTTTGTTGTTGAAATACTTTACATTCCTTTGAAGATGATGGATGAGGTTCGGAACAGTTAACACATAAAGAACGCGAACACTCTGCTGGTAAATGGGGTGGCAAAGCACACGTTTTACATTTTGGAGAATTCTTACACCATTTTTGTGTGTGACCAAGTGCCTGACAAATTTTGCAGCGCATTGGATTTGGGTAAAACTGCCTAACCTTAACTTTATGCCAAGAGATCAATAAATTTTCAGGGGTGTAATATCTAGCGAAAGTTAGTAGCAGGACACCACAAGGTACCAGTTTGCCTTCAGCGTTCTTTTTTTGATATTTGTAAATGTCTGTAACTCCTTGAGAACTTAGTTCTGTGATAATTTCTTTGTCTGGAATGTGGTTTAAATAGGGTGCATATATTGTTCCTTTCGAAGAATTCAAATTTTTGTTGTATTCGCATTTAATATTACATATCCCGGGCAGAATATTTGTAGACATAAGTTTATCAGCACTTGATTTTTTGTCGACTAGGAGAAGAAGATTTCCATCCCTTAATTTGGAAACAGACACAATGTCATTGCAGACTACTTTTAATGCTCGATGAACTGCAAAACAGGAATATTGTGGTAAACTTTTTTCGCCGGAGATGGCCGACATCACTACATATTTTGGATCTGGCTTTCTAATAATTGGTAACTCAGGAAATATTTTGAGGGGAATTTGTTCCTTGCGTTTCTTTTTAGCACGGGGGGGATCCGCTAAAATAGAGAAGCGGTTATCCCCCAAGTTGGGAGGACCCGACATCGTTTACCAATGGAAGTTAAATGTCTGAACGCGAACTTTTGTTGATTACAGATAGATATAAAATAAAGAAAAGTCAATAAAACCGCACAAAAAACTCAAAGAATAATTCACAGGTTTCCGTTTAAATTTTATTATTTTTTTAGTTTTTCTTGTTCAATCAAATTTTTTAACAAAAAAAAGTTCACAGCAAAATTATTTTCAAATTAAAAAATTTTCACAATTAAATTATTTTCAATATAATTTTGACAAGAAAAACGCAGCCGTTCACTTCTAAATCAAAACCTTGAATGTGGTATATAAGTAAATAACGTTGATTTGAACAACATATGGTAAAACTGTCGCAAATGGTTTGTGTCTATAATTAGAATTATAGTATTATGTAGGGTAAACATCTGTCATAATAATTCAGTATTCGATAGATGTAAAAGCGTTAGCACACATTTTATTCAATCGCTATATTAATGTTTAATTTGCGCCTATAAAAAGATGTTTTGTAGGGAAGTCCAATAATCTTCTTTCATATGATGAAACTGATTGCTAGTAGAAGCTTATGGTCAACATGCTTACTAGCCCAAAAAAACTTTTGAACGATAGTTTGCGCGATTTCGAAACGGGAGACAAGGATAGGTACGGTCAGATGAAAAATTTTGAAGATGTGGAATTGGAAGCATTACTCGGCGAAGATTGTTGTCAGACGCAAAAAGAACCTGCATTATCATTGGGAGTCACACAACAATCCCGTTCTGTAAGTTTACAAGCATTGGTATTCATTCAAAAGCAAGAGAATAGGGTCCCTTATGAACTTAAGCCGAGAGATGTTGAAAGGCGATTTTTGATGTCCGAAATGATGCTTGAACGCTACAAAAAGAAGTCATCTTTTCATCGTATTGTTAATGAAGGTGAAAAACTTATGCATTGCGATAACCCCAACCGCAAAAAGTCATATGTAAATTCTGGTCAACCAACGCGGAAGACGAATATCCATGATGATAAGGTAACGCTCTATGATGGAATCAGAGTGTGTTTTGTTAAGGGCTTTTTAACAAGAAGTTTGTTTTCTAATACAAAAAAACAAAAAAATTTAGATAAAAATGATTAAAATTTTTATTGCACTGCGAAGAGAAAAGTTTGGCAATTATGAACCAAAATGATATCTGGCAAATGTCCACCATGGCCACGCTAAGAGATGTCGATTCTGTCATCAACGTTTTTAATCACTTTTTAGCAAAATGGCAGTCCTATTTCGTTAATCATATAACCGACTTTGAGTTTTAAGGCTGAAATCGATTCGAATGGCTCCGCATAGACTCTCCCACAAAAAATAATCTAGTGCCCTGGCTGGCCACTTAACTACTGATTGTCATGAAATTATGCAGTCGGGAAACTTGGTTTGCAATTGATCATTTCATTGTCTGTTCAAGCCACACGTCAGTGATATGCATGTCGTCAATAATAGGCTAAAATTGAGTTATTAGATTCCAACGATAGCATGATCCATTGACCGTTACCGTATTTCCAGCTTCATCTTACAAAAAAAAAAAAAACGGCCAAATCACGCCTCCACACTACATAGCGCACCATACAGTGACATGCTGAGCATCCAAAAGCTTCTCAATAATCGCTTTGCAGAAGCCCAAATACGGCAATTTTGCTTGTTAACATACCGTGACAAGTGAATGGGCTTCGGTTGAAAAATTATTTTTTTCATAAAAGCCAGCCGTTTGTTTCTGAATGAATCGAACGAATCTATTGCGACGTGAATGGTCCATCGGCTTTAATTCCTGCACCAGCTGAACGTGAACCGCTTCAAAGTCAAAATCTTACGCAAAATTCGCCTTGTGGTGGTTTTGATAACCCCAATCGTTAAGAACGTTGAGGAATTGACAAATTTGAACACTGTGGCTTAGGGCTACGATATTTTCAGTTAAGCAGCGCGGCCGACCCTGGAAATATTTATTTTAAATTTCTTTTCAGTGGTTTTTTAAATTTAAAATTTTCAAAAGTGAGTTTGCCTCAAAACGAAGAGCTCTTATTATAATATTATTGAATATTTGGTAGAAATGATATGTTTTTATTCTGCAGTTTACCTTTCCAATTTTTTAAATTTTAATAGGCTTGCTACTTATGATCTTAGCTTTACATTTTAAGCAGCAGTTTTATTTATAAAAAAAGCACGTAGTCATATTTTTGACTAAAAGTGTTCCTTGGGTACTAATTTCAATTTTTTAATTAAAGTACAAATTAGCCGCTATTATGCATGTAATCAATAGTCAATAGCAAATAAGGAGAACATAGACGAGTACAATTAACTGGCTTTGCACTAAAATACATGATTTCATTCAATTCTTTACTGTCGTTTACATTTGCAGTATCATTCTTATTTCTTCCATTTGTGCTTGGTCTTATTTATATTTCTCCAGTACAAATTCTTTTACTGTATTTTCATTTATAGATTCTGTAAATTAAAAAAGAATTAAACATGTTCAAATAAATTTTATTTTGGCTTAAAGAATTGCAAACTGGCCAAAAGCACGTCTGTACTCTTCAATCGAATTTAAATTTAATTATTTCAACCCATTAACACGCTTGAATCACTTTTTGTATTTAAGGGAAAGAGGTAAGATATGTAATGAAATATGTAATAATAGGGAGTTTGCCTTTTCGGATAAAAAGTGACTGACCAACTGAATGAAATTTTCATTAATTCGAAATGTGTTTAGACATGTCTGAATTAAAGAAATTCGTTCTTAATTATTAAAAAAACAGTATGTATTAACTACGAACAAAGTGTGGCTACGAGTTATGAAATTTTAATTTTGTTTTTAAACATTTATTTTTGCAGAAAAGTCATTATTTATTATAAATGGTAATTGATAATAAACTACTTATATACTCAGCTAAGCGCTATCATCTACTATAACGTTTTTATATATTTCCTTTAGTTATGCTAAATGACTTTTGGATAACAATTAAAGCATTTTTTTAACACATTTATTTATTATTTTTAATGCCCACTTAATGATTAGGGAGTTATTTATATAAAATACCAAGCCTCTATCAACTAGAGTTTTCTAAATAAACGATGTAAAATATTTACTTTTTATGCGATTTGCTGCGGTTACTAGAAACATCGGATCGCTAGTTAACAATTGCAAATGTGTGATAGGCTGTTATGCCTTTCCGATAAACAACAGCAAAAAACAACAATTAAAAACTCTAACACGTCAGCTTTATATTTTTAAATAAAGAGTTGTTTATGAACACAAGCATTAAAATAACGTATTGATTTTTTTTTTATTGTGCTTTAGCATAGAGGGATCTCATTTTTGCAATAATAAGTAATTGTATTCTACGATTTAAATGGCAAAAATTATAATTGGAAAATAAAGTAGAATGAAACTATGCAAACACTCAAAATACTTTAAAGAACACAACGCAACCACTAGAAGTTCATTACGTTGTTCTGGCCTTAATTTCTTGACTAATAAATGGTAAGGTCGAGAGTTTTAAGAAAAATTGTATTGCATTTAGCTGTCGCCCACACATCTTGTTGTAAGTAAATAAATCAGCTTAAATAATAAAGTGCTCCCATGATGAAGTCAGATCTAAATTTTTTTAACTTTTCCTCAAAAGCGATAAATTTGGGTTGGTGATCACTTTCGCTTTCCTGTATTACTCAATGTGATGTAATAATATGATGTGTTTTTCAATAAAATCGAATGCTACTGGGCCTGTTAATATACACCCAAAATTTGTGAAAGACTTTTTGCCTCTGATTCACCCTTATGTTACATATTTTTTAATAATGTTATCATGTCATCTACGTTGCCATCGGTATGGAAACATGGGAAAATTTTGTCTCTCCTCAAGACAAATGGCGAATATAGGCCAATTGCCACTCTCTATTTTCTATCAAAAGTTTTTGAAAAAATTTTGTATCAGTAAATGTTCTCATACATTAACGGCAATAAATTACTTTCTAGTACGCAATCTGATTGTCGTTAGAACCACAGCTATATTACTGCTCTTGCAAAAGTTATTGAGAATGTACGACAGGAATCGGTAAGTGTGAATATAAGTTTTTTAGTGCTTTTAGACCACTCTAAATCATTTGACACGGTGAATCATGATATATTAAAAATATATTTTCACAATCGCTTTTTGTCAATGAAGTATGGTCGGACAAATTGCCATTTATCAGAGAGATACCACAAGGGTGTGTTCAAGGGCGACTAATATTTTCAATATATGTGAATGATTCGTCAAAAGTGCTTTTAAAATGCAACATCCACCTATACGCAGACTCACACTGGGGATTTTTGTATGGAGTTGAGGAAAAAAATATATTTGTCAAAAACTGTAGTGATTTCATCACAAATTTAGTTTTATTTATATAGTAATACACAAAAGTAATCAAAATAAAGAAAGTTAGAGAAATGTCGAACGTTACCTGCAATGTAAATAGACATAACTAACAAAAAAATTTAAATTATTTGTTTTAATTTTTAATTAATATTTATTTTAAATCTATTTTTAATTTATTATTCTAAAAGAGTCTTAACTTTGTCGCTTATAACACTATGCTTTTTCTGGCTACATGAAGGCGTCAAATCATGGCATTCGGTGCATAATATCTTCGTCCGTGGCAACTCGACTTGAGGCATTTTCTGTAGTGTCTAAGGCGATATTTTTTACAGTCTTTGTTAGGACTTTCCGAGTCTCTTCGGATAGTAGGCCTATAGGAAAAAGTAAACTTTTCAATTATGTCTTTTCCATGAATCAGAATTTTGTGAAGTGTAGGTGACATATTGTACCAATCGTACAGTGCAATAAACTCTTTTGCCGTCTCCAAACAAAAATCACCAAATTTTTTTGGATCTACTACCTCGGTGATTGTTATAGCTTCAAGAATTATTGAAATCCTCTTGAATATGTTTTCATCTAGACCCGTTATTTCGTGGATTACTTACTAACAATTTTTTTCTTTCAGTATAAAAAATTAACAGGTTTTTTTAAAAAAGAAAGAAAACAATTTGTTCGTGATTGTTTTTTATTTTTTATGTTTATATCTGCAAACAAGTCTTTAATTTTTCTTATTTGAATGAAAGCTGATACTCTCCACTGCACATTATCAATGCTACAGGCTATGGCTTTTGAAGGTAACTGAAAATTTCATTCACCTGCAGGGAAATGGACAAATTTTCTGGTGATGAAAATAATATTAAGAAAACAACAGAGAAATAAAAATCCACAAAAAAGCCATAAAATAGGACGAAAAAATTATATTATACAAATTTATATAACCTCTTCATTGCATAAACCTCTCTTTTAAATGGCACAAATGTAATAATTATTTGGTATTAATTTTCAAAATTTTTTTACAATAGCAGGGATGGGATATGCAAAACTATCAGTTATCGTATAAAATAATACTTTTTTATTTTGATATAATTAATTTTTATATTTTTATTTAATACTAGCAAACCCGACGAACGTTTCGCCACCAGATGGCTTCATTTTTTGCAACATTTCCTTTGGGGATTAAAATATAAAGAAAAATTATTTTTTTGTTTTATATTTGAAAAGGAAAAATTTTATTTCATTGCACAACAGTAATGAATTCATTTCGATCACAAAAAGGAAGTGAAATTTAGTTGAACTTCTCTAAGTAAAAAATTAAAGTGAATCCAAAGTAAATACTGAATCGAAGCGTTATACGTGTCCGCAAATTATCCGTTTCATTGAAGTGCTCTTTGATAAACCACATTCTTTGTTTTTTTCCCAACTCGTGAACACGCATCATATAGCTGCCCATGTGAAAAACAATGATTTTCTAAATTTATCCAGCAAACACTAAGCCATTGGCCTTGCGACCTTGGCCTTGTCATTGCGAACGCAAGAATACCCTGAAATTGCAATCGTTTGAAGTCAAATGGAAGATCAGTCGGAATCATTGGTATTCGAGGAATACATACATTTTCACCTGCGTACTTTCCGTTAATAATGGTTGCCTCTATCAAATTCAGCATAAGTCTTTTCACAGCAAGTCGAGTACCGTTGCAAAGACGCGGTGGATTCAAAGTACGCGATATCATAACAACTGAACCAACTTTGAGTTGCAAGTTATGTGGTGGAAATCCTGGTAACTGCAGAGAGTTCAAAAACTCCGTCGGATAATTTACTGCATCATCGGGATTTGTTATGTAATCAACGGATTTGTATGTCACCAAATCGCCATCGATTTTTGATTGAATGGTGAAATTTAGTGCGTGTACATCATTATTCTTTGCGGCGAGAATTGCTCGTTGACTTAACCAAGCATAATTCTGATAACTCTCACTAATGTTAGGGAAAACATTTTCAATAAGAGCTAATTGGGAGTCTACAAATCGGTAATAGTCGTTGGAAAGAGTAATTAATCCAGCTGTCGCATCAACTGGGACTTTTCCATTTCCAACAGCTAACAATTGGTTGGAAAATTGTGCAGCACTTTGATCGTTTTGAATTTGAACTCTCATATTAGTGGTTAGCGATAATGTTTTTACGTTATTCCACAAAAATGATGCCTTCAGGCAAGCATTCAATTCATCTGCAGGCGTTGCACGGAGATTTACTGGCAACGTCTGCCTGAAATCGCCTGCCAACAATATCATCAAGCCGCCCAAAGATGCTGTTATTTTGCCAAAGATCCTTCTGTGTGAAGTTAAGTGCTGCAAGTGACTTTTATGTGCCATTGTGCACTCATCCCAAACAATGAGCTTGCATCAACAATTTTCCCATTGCACTGGATCGGGAAATATCGCATGTTGGAGTATCAATTGTGTTTAAATTGAGTGGCAACTTAAGCGCAGAATGTGCAGTACGACCGCCATCCAGAAGAGTCGCCGCAATTCCAGATGATGCCAACGCCAAAGCTATGTCACATCTTGATCAAATAGTGGCCAAAATCAATGAAATGACAAATGTTTTCCCTGCTACTCCAGGTGCGTCCAGAAATAATAGACCACCAGTATTACTGTCTACTGTTTGCATAAATGTTTCCTATAATTGTTTTTGCTGTTCATTCACCAACGGCACATTATTTCAAACGAATTCCTGCAATGTACCAACATTGTATTGCAGCTCTCGATTTAATCCTTGGTTGAGTGCATGGTGCATCCATCGATTTGGCGCAATCATTCCTACTTCAACCAGTAGCTTGTTTGCAATAATCAAGCATTGATCCTCAATTAGAATCAATCCTTCATTGTATATTTCAACGGTTATTTGCACGTCGAGACTATTCGTTCGAATGCGCAAGCGATGCGAAATATCTTCACATATGTCGTCTTTGTATTTGTTCCATAACTGAATTGGTTGTGAAGGGAAACATGTGGTGATGATAATTGCGAACATCGTTTTGATGAAACAATTGAATCCGCAAGTGTTAAATCCCAATGAGAATCGTTCTCCAGCAAACCCAATAGTTGACATGCTTCTCGATATGTTTGGCATTGGTGGCCACTCACAGTTTTCAAATGCGCAAATGGTTTTGGTCCACGTACATTTACCAAGAGCAGTCGCAAATAAAAGCATTTATCATTTCTAGGATACAATATACATGCGACTTAGGGTACGGCGTCATCTACTTAAAATGAAACGTACTTATTTTCGTGAGGGATACTCACACACTACGTACTGGTGCCGTTGTAGTACATGCTATGTATCAGAGATGGCGCTGTATGTGTAGAATGATTTTCCCTGTTTTTCTAATTTTCTCTTGAAGTTTTTTCTAAATTTTCTTTGCTATGAACCTCACGGAGCCCGGGAACTTGCCAACCAATGCAAAACCGTGGAAATCGGTCGGTGCGTTCTGGAGTTATAGCGTCAGAACTTATTTTCTTATATATATAGAAGATAGAAGACTACTGTTCATATTGAAATTTAATTTTATTAAACCTTTGTTTTTGTTTGTGAATAGCATACCAACAAACGACATTCGTTGCAACAACTGACTTTCTTTCCAATCAAATTTTTTCAAATGCCTGAAAAATCTGATACTCCAAAATATATTACTGCAAATGAAATTTAGCAGTGTGATATTTGTGTATACTTCTAATAAATTTGTATACTTAATACATTCTTGACGTAAGCATATCAGAATGCGGAGAATAGTTTGCCATATTTGATATAAAAAGGTGATAAAATTTAGATTTTCAGAACGAATACTGATTTTCTATGGTCAATTCAATGAAAAACTTCTCGGGTGTCCCCCCGGAAAGGTGTACTACTTTGTTCTGCCGACATTTCGGTAAACAACAATCGTTGACAGTTTATGTCTGGCAGTCGTAAAGCAGACGCGTAGCAAATATATTCTGGAGAAATATTCGATAAACCAGAATGTTTTAATTATTAAAACTGTTTATTAAAATCAACCATCGATTACTGCGACGATGAGAAAGTTACGTGAAAATTTTAGGAGAACCAACGTGCTTGTAGTAAATGATATAGAAAAAGGAGGCTCTGTAGGTGATAGGCCCAAGCCTGGACCATAATGTACTGCAAGATCGGCTGATAATATTACTGCTGCTCAAGAAAGCGTTCAAAATATTCCATTAAGCTCAATTCGATGCCATGCTCAGGAGCTTGGTCTTCAAAGAACAATTTTTGCCACAGTTTTGCTCAGGGATTTGCATTTGTTTCCATATAAGATTCAGTTGACACAAAAGCTTCTTCCACAAGATCATTTACGCTACCATGCATGTGTCAATATGATGTTACAGCTCGCCCGTATCATGAAAAAATCATAATGAGTGACTAGGCAAATTTTCTTTTGAATGGATATGCGAATAAACAGAATAGTCGGTTACGGGGAATGGGAAACCCCCAAATTTATCAACGGTCACCCTTGAATCCATTAAAAGCATCAGTCTGGTGAGCAGTTTGTTCAGGAGGAATCATTCGACGGTAACTGTGAATGGGGAGCGATATCATAATATGATTAAAAACTTTTTAATGTCACAACTGCATACTTTCGGATTGATTAACATGTGGTATCGACTAGACTATTCCACATGGCATACAGATGGGATTACAATTGAATTACAACTGATATCTCGTTCCACAACAAGTTATTTCAGGAAATGGTGATGTTGAATGGTCTTCACGGTCACCTGATTTGAATAGCAAGGTTTCTGCAAACAAACCTTGCAACTCAAACAAAATATTCGCATTGAAATGAATGAAATACCGTGTGAATTCTGTGAGAATGTAATGAAAAAGGTGCTCAAAAGGGCTGGCATTTGTTAGGTCAACAGAGGCAGACATTTAACTGGTATTGTATTCCATACATAATTGCCGAAATTAAATAAAACATTTTTCAATATAAGATCCATTCTCAGAGTAAGTAGTTTTTAACTTTTTTACTTAAAATATTGTATATTGTTTTAACAATCTAAGTATTGCTAACAGCTAAAAGTTTCCATCAAGTATTAACGGAATAACGGATCGTGTTGTGTTTTAAATGAATAATGATATACAGTGCTCTTAAATTATAGTGGAAATGGTGTGATCACTTTATTATATGCCGCTTAAAAAATATATTTACGTATTTTTAAAAATGAATGTAAGCAATTGCACATTAATAATTAATTTTTCAACAGGTGCAATCTTTCATCAATAATAATTATATACTACACCATAATGATTTCACATTTTTATAATAATTATATTTTACATTCATACTTTTTATTTTTTTATTGTTATTTTAAAAATAAATATAACAACTGCATATCCTACCATTAATTTTATTGTTTTTGTATTCTTTTTCTTATGGAATATTGCCAAACGAAGTAATATTTAAGGTTTATTTACCGTTCACATGGGCAGCGTTTCAACTTTATTGTATTTCTGGCAACAATACAGTTTTAAGTTGTCTGCCACAGGTACTCCAAAGTAATTAAATTTTCATCTTTATATTAATACAGAGACAAAAGAAACGCTGTGATAACGAAAATCACAGCCAATTGAATACTGTTGGCTGTTTGTTTTATTTATGGTCCAATTGTAGAAAATATTATTGCATTCTATTTTAAAAAGTGAATTCAGGGATAACGTTGCCGTATCACATCTACATAATGTTAACCGCTTTCTTGTTTTCCTCTTAATTTTTATAATTTTGCCATTCAGCATGGAATCTATGAACTATTTAGCCAAAGCTAAATAAATAAAAAATAAAAATTTTATTTGTTTATAAAAGTCCTTTTTTAATATTTATTATTATTTTCTTATTTTTCTTTTTAAATTGGAAGGCTTTTCG
This sequence comes from Trichopoda pennipes, assembly GCA_030448955.1. NCBI lineage: Eukaryota > Metazoa > Arthropoda > Insecta > Diptera > Tachinidae > Trichopoda > Trichopoda pennipes. The sequence goes on along the minus strand of JASKUP010000179.1, from coordinate 33,435 downwards.
ATATTTTTCATAAAAAAAATAAAAAAAAAATTGTGTATAAATCGTTCCGCGTTAATTGCCAAAAGTGTTTCTGTCTTCAGAAAAAGTATTGTGATCAATTTTTAAGATGCTAACGACAAGTATTTGCACTTCAATGGTAATGATACCGACATTATGTGCATTTACATTTCACTGATATTTGGTTATAGTGTGATATGTTTTACATCCGCCCCTGGCTATGTAGCCTTAATCAGATGGTGGACAAACCACTATTGTATAATTTGGAACGTCATACAGGCGTCCTAGGAAGCCGAAGACATAATTCTAAGCAACAGAACCACCTAGTTGCAACTTTAATGATTCCAGGGCAGGGCTGCAAGCCATCACACCTTGCTAAAGAGTTGGAGACTTTTCTACTCCTGTTCAGAACACATGTCTAGCATGCTCACTAGACTGGATCATTCACTTTGCGTGTCATTATCAGTGAGATGATCCTGGCCACCATAATAACCATTATACTGTTATGGGGCCGCGAAACCACAACCACCACGATACTCCCATATAGGGGCCAACCTCAATGATCAGTCAGAGAACTACTAAATGTCTAAAGAGACAAATAATGAACTCTGCGGCTTACTGATCCCCGTGGAAATAAAGTAGAGCTTCCAGTTAACTCCCTGCCTGTCTTTAGGGGACTGGGTTCCCTTTTGCCGCAGTTGCACAGATCTAGATAGCTGTTACGTACTATAAAGACCATAAATGTGCCCCCTGGGGGGGGGGAGATATTTGGTTATGTAAGATTTCGAATAATTTTCTTTTTCATTTCTACTTCATTTCTTATACCAGATAAAATCACATTTTGAACTGACCGAATGCACGCCAAATTTTGTTTCTTATGCTTTTGTTGCATGCAGCATTATTGCGACAAACATAATTATCATGAGGGCCCGAATATTCGCTTGCTTAACAAATACTTGTGTAAAACTGCTAGTTAATGAACTTAAGCTAAAATAAAAAATATTTTATTGGTTATTTTATTTACTTCTTGGGATTGAAACTTTTTCATACATAAATTTATAACAACATTTATATTTTTCAACCAAAAACATGTATGGAAAATTTTAATAGAACCCTACAAAGTAGCAGTTACCATTAACTTTACCAGCTAAGGTTGAAAAAGCAGATTATTTTTTGTGTTTGTTACACTTGTGCCTTTAACTGGTAAAATTAATTCACCTTGTGTTGTGCATAAGCCGTCCCCCCAGGGGCATATAAATATGGTCTTTATAGAATATTCCACTATCTAGACTCAGTGCAACTGGGGTATAAAGGAAGCCCAGTCCCCTGAAGACAGGCAGGTGGTCAACTGGAAACTCCACTTTATTTCCACGGGGATCGGTGTGCCCCAGAGTTCATTATTTGTCTCTTTAGACATTTAATAGTTCTCTGGCTGATCATTGAGGTTGGCCCCTATATGGGAGCATCATGGTGGTTGTGGTTTTGCGGCCCCATAACAGGTTTGTTTAATATGGTGGCCAGGATCATTTCGCTGATAATGACACGCATGGTGAATGATCCGTCCAGTGAGCATGCTTGACATGTGTTCTGGACAAGAGTTAGAAAGTCTCCAACTCTTGAGCAAGGTGTGATAGTTTGCAGACCTGCCCTGGAATTATTCAAGTTGCAACTAGGTGGTATCTGTTGCTTAGAATTATGTCTTCGGCTATCTAGGACGTTTGTATAACGTTCCAAATTATACAAAGTGGTTTTTCCACCATCTGATTAAGACTATATAGTCAGGCGCGGATGTAAAACAAATCACACTCTGTGCATAAGCCGTGTGAACTCCTATAAATATTTATTTATTTATTGCTAATTTTTGGCAAAGATAAATCCGTAATAGCTCACAGATATTATTGTTAGATGTACAGAGCTGCATTTTGAGTTCCAACTAAGCACACATTGTGCAATTGCTAAGCGTAGGATATTGGATATTTTTGTGACCAATATGAAGATTATTCGTTCATTTTTCTTTTTGTTTCTTATGAGGGAAAAATGAAAATACTCGTTTTGATTTTAAACTAAATTTAAAAACAAACAAAATTTGTTTATGGTATATGGACCAATTTAAGGCTCAAAAGAGAAAGCGTAACACATTCCCGTTTCAACTGTGGTGAAATATATAGTAATTAATTAAATTGTCAAATAAAATATTCATCATATCTGCGGTCAAAATTTATCATCAGTATAAATTGGAATGTGATTATTTTACTTTGGAATTGTCAGAATTGTCAAATTTACCCTTTAAGATTTTTCTTTATTTTAAAATTATCTTAATAGTATTGTTCATAATCTTGAAATTACTTAAATAGAATAGTACTATTGTCTAAACTCATGCTTAGCCACATAAATTACTGCTACTAAATTACTATACTATTTGAATTAATTGAATTATTGTGAATTAATTGTAGAATTAGAGAGTAGGAATAGTAGAATTGGAGATTAGGAATTGTGAATTAAAGAGGAGATTTTTTATTATATTGAATTGTTTAACGCAGTAACTAGCACTCCATTTTTTTGTAAACGAATAAATTAAAGTGAAATTGAAAAGTGTGTGAATTTAATTGTTCATTCATTTGATTATAAAGGCATAAATTAGATAAACTTGTTTTTTCTCAAAATTATAAATATTACTTAACTTTTTTTAAACCCTTCATAAGATTATTATAAAATTGTAATAAGATTAATATAAAAGGTGCGTGCGTACAGTTGTTCAACTATATTTCTCCGTATACACTGTCGGTAGTAGTTTCTAAACTATTGAAAGTATATAAAACACTAAGGAAATTATTTACATTTTTGAGTTTTTAGTTGTGCCGTTAAGCGCCTTTTAAAATTATTTTAGACATATCGAAGTAAACATAAATAAACTCAAAATTCGATTTACAATGGCATTTAAAATTATCCTTTGTGGTATAAATTGCAGAAGAAATGCACTGTTTTCAATATTTTTCATGTTTAATTTTAAATGTGAAAGGTTGTCTTTTCGTATGTTCACATATATTTGTGAAAGCAGCACAATTTTTATAAATCTCATTAAAAAATGTTTATTTTAATTTCTTTCAAAAATTTTAAGAGCTTTAATAAAGAAAAACCATAATTGGAGGTTGTATTCTTACCAGATACATAATATTCGTGCTTGATTTTGACTTTACGAATCGCATGCTGACAAGGTTTCTTTGAATTCTGAAAAAATTATGTAACAGTAAACTGCTATTGAACAGCTGTTTAACAGCTTTAGGTTTATTATTCCCAAATTTTTTTTAGTTATTTTCACTATTTTATTTCAAAAATTGTTTCGTTTTAAATAGATTTTCTGTAGCTTACAGCATTTTATAATAACTTTTATACTGAAAAAAAATAACAACCAGTTTACTAGTGAAACCACAATTTAACTTTCCCCTACTTCAAAGTAGTCACATGGTGCAGAAACCTTGAGTTTTAATATTCCCCAAATGTGTTCATTTTATACATTTTTGTTTTTTTAGCTTTTCACTCTTATCCGCGAAATTCTGAAAATAATGTTAATGACTGTTAATGAAAGGTGCACAAGCACATAAACATACATATTTTGGTCAAAGTTCAGTCCAAAACGAGAAACTAAATGATATTGTTATTGTGCTAACTTTATCTACGTGTAAATTCTTTATTTATTATTATTATCATTTATTAAAGCTTTTGCAAATATCAACATAACCCCAAGTATTTAAAAAAAGTTAATTCTTACGTACGTCCTTGCTTTTTGTATGTATGCAAAAACTTAGTTTATAAATCTCATGTTTTTGTGCGTACACCATTTCATACATTATTCATAATTCCATATATCTTACCATTTTATACCGATATTGATTGCCATTATAAGAGAAAAATGTATGACATTAAGAATTCCATAGTTTAAAATTAATTAAAGAGGCTGTTGCACGTTTGAGTTTTCTCCCGTGTATCCTGGGTGTGCATAAGTATTCATTAGCCGTTAGAAGCTCTCTGCTACTGATATTAAAGTTTATTTATGATATCTTAAAATATGTTTACTTCTAAATAATTTTTATATAAAAATTCGTTTGTGGTACCTAGATACATTGCTGTTGTAGTAGATAAGATTTGAATTAACGTCGAAGTTTAACACGACTGTTTCAATAAGAACAAATAATTGCTTAGAATTTTTCAGCTTTTTGGATAATGTTCTCAAAAATACGGCAAATAATTATGTTTTAAAAATGAAAACTATAAAATCAGACTAAAAATATCCTTCACATACAGAAGCATTATTCAAGGACTCTATACACCCTAAACAAATTAACAAAAGTGTTTGCAACTAATATAAAATAAAACTATTGTGTCGTGTTCTCAGTAGTAAATAAGTAAAGCCTCTGACAAAATAAGAGGTCTTCATTACCGTGAAAAATCCGAGTTCCCGCAAAAGCAATAATAGTTCTGCATAAGAAATATATCGGATTTCAATCCGAACAGTATCCAGATTTTCGAAAATTTCTCACCAAGGAGTTCTATAAGAATTTCGCTCCGAAAACAGCCATTTCCATCTTGTAAAAATGCATTCGCCCAATACCAAATAAAATCCTCCAACACCAATTGCGGTTTAGAGGCTCTGTGATACACGGGAAATGAAAAACATAAGCATATATATATATATATTGAAGAGTGTTGTTATCGTTAAAATAACATGTAAGTCATGTTATTAAATTCCAGTAATATTTCTTTTGCATACAAGCTGCTTGGACACCAAAGCAGTAAAACAGGCAATTTTTTACTGGCTGATGAATCGAATTCATTCAACTGAATTGAAAATTGTGAAGTCAGCACATAATCACATAATGATTCTTCAATGTTTCTATTGATCTCATCAAGTTGTTTTTGCTCAGAACTAAAACTTCAAGCTAATTTTTGGATTATATCTTTAGCTTACTGATAAAGCAATAAGCATTAATCTTGTCTTTTGTTGACAAAATAGTATGTGGTTTGTGTGGTTCTGCCATCAACAGTTAGATGTTGTACTTAACTCTAGGACTATCAAAGACTGTTAAGTAGAGTTGGATGAAATTTGGACTTCTTTTTCCTTCTCTAGAAAAATTATTTTGGTGTGTATTACTAGAATGTTCAAAAAATGTTTTCTGACGAATAAAGCACATTAGCGAGGATTGATAATTGGGATTTTCGAAATCTCTTTTTTTTTTTTTGATTCCGAAAGTAGAATACAAATTTCAAATTTCTTGCAGAAATTAAAATTTAAAATAATTATTCTGTTCATGCAATATCAAAAATTACTTTACCTAGAATTGTTATGCTAGAATTGTTGTGCTCTGTTTCTTTTGAAGACTCAAACACCAAACTTTTTTTTGGGTCTTCTTCTGCTCAGCATATTCTCCAAAAAATTACTTCAGCCCCTATAATCTATTCAACAGAGAAAAACATTAATAATTGAATTTTATATACATAGAAGTATTATGAAAGAATCATATTGAACTATTATTTTTTCCTTTGAAGGAAAAATTTATCCGAAATGGTTCCTTTAAAATGGATCTTTCAAGCGTTGTTCAAAAAATGTAACAAAAAGAGCAGCTGATGGTTATTTTGATGTGGTTTAATTATTACATTTTTAAGGCACACCTCCCTTCGCACCTAAGATTGCTGAGAGAATTAAAACGACAAAATTCGAATATTTTGAGACCAAGCAGATATTAAGCTTAGAAGATAAAATAAATTTACCAAAATTGTTTAACACTACTCGCAAGAATGTATGTATATACTGACTAAGCAAACGAACATAAATTTGTGGCTCCTTGTAAAAAAATGCATTGTTCTCTATATGTTGTTGACATAATTTAATTAAATATTGTAAGCAAAGAATTGCAGGCAGGTTTTAAACTATAACACAATGTTAACTTAATATATTAGTAATGTATAAGAAACTAGAAATATTTAAGGCTACTTTGAAAACTGAATATTCTATGGTTATTTTCATAGGAACATTTTAATACTCCTTTTTATCCCTTCATATATTATTCTTTTTATAGCTTTACTTAAGTTTTGACAATAAGTAGAACAAGAAATAGTTATGTTTGTTGTTGTTGCTTGATGTATGTGTTAAAAATATAAATTATAAATTTGTTTTTTTAAGAAAGTAATTATCTGTACAAAATTTTAAATATAATAACTGAACATTTTATTTATTTATTAATTTTAAATTATTGATATATAATTTTTCAATAGTATTTTTCAAACCATATTACCGCCCTTTTTTATGCCCTTTGACATTTTTGTTTTTCCTGTAACATGTAGCAGTAGGCAGTTTTTCTTGTTGAAAATCAATATTTTGTGTTTGGTCTCTAAAAATTTTTATTCTGCCCTTGAAGTTTCTTTACACATGGAAAAAATGTATAAGTAACTTTTTTTAATTTGAACTTAATCAAGCAACCAATCTTTTTATTGTGAAATGCTATGGGTTATGCACGAAATTTATTAACAAAAGATTTATCAAAAATAAAAATATTTTTGCTTTTGACTACTTTGTCTCAATAACTACACATTTCTGTTTTCCTCTACGTAACTAAAAACAAGTAAGTTAATGTAAAATGCCCTCTCTCGGTCTAATTGATTTTGATGCCACCACGTTTCACCACTTTAAAAATGTAAAGACTATAATTTTAGGGTCAGTTGTATGCAAAACGACCAATAAAAATAAATTATATTGCAAGTAAACAAATTAGATAGATAGATTGACTCAAATAATGGTGACAACTTCTCGATATTAAAACAAATCACAATTTGGGTGTAAGGACTGAAAAACTGCCCTCTTTCTTCAAAAGTTATTTGATTTACCTTTTTAATTTATCAACAAGGTTTAGGGAATTAATTAAAGTAATTAAATTTTGGGGTCACGATAAAATTATTTACAATATCTAAAAATATAAAATGATGAGCATTAAGTTATATTGATTGGCCTTTTAAAACAAAACCAACGATTAAAAGAAGCATTTTTTTATTCTTATTTTAAATGTAACAAGATGGGATTTTAATTAATACCTGTTTTTTCTGAACTAAAAGCTTTGAAATATATTTTTAAACTACTGAACCGGCAGCTTTAAATCATCGAGCAGAAAAAACTCTAAATTTTACCGTTCGTGTAAAATTTTCACAAAGAAAGAAGATGTAGACAAATTTCGAATGAAAAAAGAAAATTGAATATTATAATTATTTTAAAAAAATTATAATGCGTCAAAAAACATCGAAAATCTAATCGAATATAGAGAAAAAAACTGGAGTACAGACATAACTTTACTAAAATATCGTTAATTCGTTAACTCTTCTGAATCCTTTAAAGGACACATCTTATGATTTTGTGGGTCACAACGACCCAAAAATAAAATGTAAACAACACTTCATATTTGAAATAAAAATTTTTATATGTTTTATTTTTACTATTTAGTATATTAAAAAAAAGTACATAAATAAATAAAAATTAAATTTTAAATTTAAATACCAATAATACATATAAACTTAATAAAGCATATATGTGACATATTATACACAATGTGAAAATGTGCTCTGTGTAAAACCCCTTTTTACAAGAATCACATTTATTGGAATACTTATTTAAATTCCTTCCATGTTGACAAAAAAACACCACTGTCATTTGGTTGCTAAATTACTATACACTGTAAAGAGTTTTGAAAACGTTTTTTTTTAATAGTTCGGTACCTCATGAAGAAAATAAGTTATTTTAATGGAATTTATTAGAGGCCAGGTAGAGGTATATCTGAGTCAACTTGTAGGATAAATGGGAGCTTCTAGGTAGGCTCTTGGGTACCTCGGCGATAAAATTTTTTGGAAATGTTATAAAAAGTTAATTTATTACTTATATGTTACGAGTTTTTGAACTTAAATAAACCTGAAAAATGTCTACATAAAATTCTAGGTTACCTCTTTTAGTTTGGGAAAAAATTCCCCAGAAAATTTTTTTTTTAATATTAGGCAGATTATTATTATAAAATATTAGCTGCATTCTCGATATAATTTATATAAATTAAATTGTTTTGTAGAAGCTAGAAATTCAGATTTTAGACACGTTTAGCTATTTAACACAAGAGAATGTTCGAGGATGGCTCAAAATCAAAATCTGATTCCGTCATTTCATTATTATCGAAAAAAATTGGAATAATAGTTTTATTCGATGTGAAAGAGACAGATGTGGTTTTTAAAGAAATAAAAATGGACCAAAGTGCACAGGTAAATAGTGCAAAAAGAGAAGTTTTTTATGGTGCAAAGGTAAAAATAAAGTTTCCATTTTTTCATGTGTTCATACACATTTTTCATTTTAACATATAAAAAGAGAAAATTTTCATTAGAAGGCGAGGTTTGTCAGGCTCCTGTGAGGACCTGTGCGAATTTTATGTTCATGAATATTTTCAACAAGATGTCTTGCTGATGGTCCATGTGGAAAAACTTTTCTTCGCAATATATACTCCTTTATTACCTGACATTACCTGATCTGTCAGTTCTACAAGATAAAGCCTGCATCTGAAATTTGAATTGGCGTTCCAGACAGGATTCATACATCATTAGCAAGCAAAATTAGAGTGAAATATTGGTTTTTTGCATTTTAAAAAAATTTTTACAAATACATATTTTTTTATTTTCTTCATTTTCCTCTACAATCACTAATAATAATTTGTCGCGACAGAGTTCGGATGTGAGTTGCTCGGAGCAGCAGGGTGTACTATGATTTTCTTTAAGATAATGAAATTATCGGTATGAATACAAAGTTTATAATCAATTTAGCATAATTTTGGGATTGCGTTCTTTCCTCCTAAAGTGCATGTGGAAATAAATATTTTCTATTACGGTAAATGCTTTAAACCGGCGCACACTGGGGATTTTTGTATGGAGGTGAGGAAAACAATATTTTTGTCAAAAAATGTAGTGATTTCATCACAAATTTAGTTATAAAAGGTGTTTTTTTAAGCTAGATAGAATTTTAAATTGTAAAAAGTAACACAAAAAATGAAATTTTGATGAAACATTTTTTTTTATTTGTTTCAGTATACTCTGACAAATCATCGTGAATAGACTCTCGCTTGAACAACGCTACGAAATTATCCAAATTTACTTTGAAAATCAGTCGTCGATTCGCGCAACTTATAGACGACTTCGTCATTTTTATGGCGTACATAATCGTGCATCTGAACAAGCCATTCGTCGAACTGTCGATAGATTTCATACCACATACTCTCTAGAGGATGCAATAACATCAACACGTCGAAGGAATGTGCGTACTGAAGAGAATATCGCCGCTGTAAACGAAAGTGTGGAAGAAGATCCAAATTTATCAATTCGTCGTCGGTCGCAGGAATTGGGGCTCTGTCCGTCCACTACGTGGAAAATTTTGCGCAAAGATCTCGGCCTACACCCGTATAAGATCCAGCTGGTGCAGGAATTGAAGCCACGAGACTATTATATGCCGATCTTTCGCCGATTGGGCTCTAGAGCAGTTGGCAACTGACCCGTTGTTTTATCGCAAAATTGTGTTCAGCGATGAGGCGCATTTTTGGCTTAACGGGTTTGTTAATAAGCAAAATTGCCGCATATGGAGTGAGACCAATCCACAACAGACCCTACAGACTCCATTACATCCAGAAAAATGCACCGTTTGGTGCGGTTTTCACGCTGGTGGCATCATCGGACCGTATTTCTTCAAAAATGAGGCCGGAGATCGCGTAACGGTCAATGGAGATCGTCACCGCACCATGATCAATGATTTTTTGTTTGAAAATATGGATGACATTGATCCGGACGAGATGTGGTTTCAACAGGATGGCGCTACGTGCCATACAGCGAACGCAACCATCGATTTATTGAAATCAAAATTTGGCGATAAGTTGATTTCGAGAAATGGACCTGTCAATTGGCCTCCAAGGTCGTGCGATTTGACACCACTTGAGTATTTCCTGTGGGGCTACGTGAAGTCACTGGTTTATGCTGATAAACCAGCAACAATACAACGGATTCTAATGTTAAAACAAATATGTAAAGAATTGTATAAGTAAATAAAGTCGCTACTATAGATCATTGTATTACTGAAATTCAGTCTGGTATAAAAACTTTTTATTTAACAACATATCGACACGTACATACGTATGTGGCTAAATAATTTTTGTATCATTATTATACGATATTTCCTTGTGTAATTTAAAAGTATTTTTTTTAATATTTTGAAAGGTAAGTCATCAATGATGTCTCTAGAGGTATAAGGATTTTCTGCAATTTAGAAGGTAATTTAAAAATAAAACATTAACTTCTTTGTAACCTGTGGGTATATGAAAATAAACCGACGACAAGGCATACAATTACAAATATTTCTTATGCAATTTATTTTCATTTAAAATTTAAAAATTTAATGGGCTTTTTAAAAGTTATGAAACTCTGATGTTTGAAGTAAAATCCTGCTTAAAAGTTGAACTTGCGGATAAAAATCCTTTAAAAATTAATTATGATTAAAAATCCAAACAACATTAATATTAAGGTGAAAAGCGGGTCAACTCCCTCTTTTTGAGTTAAAAAAGTCAGTTAATCGATATAAAAGTTGTGATATCACTGAACATGACTTTTGGTGAAAATGCGAGTCCAATCTTAATCGTATTTTGTTTTTTCATAACTTTGGTCACTAAATTAGTAAACTAAACGTGATAGGTGACTCCTCTTTTTGATATGATAATCTAATTAAAATTTCGTTTCTGATGGACTCAAACCGCAGTTCCACAGTTAATCCCAGTGCCTTAAAAATCCCCAAAGGCAAACGTAAGCAACACCCGGCAGAATGAACTATTTTGCTTTAAAATCATTTGTTCATATGTAACACTTCGAAATTGATATTGTTTATTGTTATGAGCACAAATAAAATAATGCAATATTTAAAACGAATAAAACTAATAAAAGATTCATAAAAATTTATAAAAACCAATTAGTAAACCAAAAACTATTTATTTTAAAACAAGAACACAAATGAAACAATAATAGTTTTTAAACATATCTTTCTCCACAATGCACATATACACACAATAGACATGAAATGTACAGCTAAAATTTTATCTTAAGAAAATCAAAAAGAAAGGTATAAGCAAATTTTCAAAAGTTTTATTCTACGAAGATTCCTTGCGAATATAATCCCAAACTGCGAATGCAGTCTGCGAATTCTTTTAATAATCATATCATATCATAATAATATCAATACTGTTAGGAAACTTTTCTGAAAGTTAAAAGTATTGTTAAAATTATGTAAAAATACATAAAAAATAAATAAATACAAATTTTATTTTTTTGTTATATATTATATATATAATACTAGGTGTGGTGATTTATTACGAATATTCCTGGATGTTTACAATGAACACAACATAAGCTTTAGACTACTGATGCCTGTATTACATTCTGCTTCAAAATTTACCTTAAAATTCCTTTTTAGTAAATTGAAAAATTAAAACAGACCGAACCAAAGTTTAATTAAGATTATTCATTGGTAATAATACTAAAAATTTTGGATCTGTTATTTAAAAACAAAAAAATAAATATCAAGCAAAAAATATAATTTTTAAGGCAAATTTGTTTTTACGATTGTTCTATTACTAATCAGCTTACTTATTGCTGATTAGATGGTTTGTTGTTGTTAGATGTTTGTTGGGTACATCTATAGAATTTAACATTAATCAAAATAAAGATTTTGTATAGTGTTTTATCTCAAGCCAGTATGGAGTAAAATCTACTGATAGCTATATGAGAAGTAGTAAAATGGACACATGAATATGCTTTGTCCCACAGAAATATATTTGAAAAAAATTTTGAATAATAATTATTAAACGAACACATCGTAAAAAGAGCTTCTTACTGACAATTCAAAAACGTCTCTTAATTAGATAAAAATTATAGCTTGTGGAGCTGCTAAAATCAAAAAGTTTTTAAAAAGCAAAAATAGGTGATCCTGAAAAAAATACAATTTGAACTTTGAAGTGTCAAAGTTACTTTCTTGGTTTTATTATACAGCAATGTTTATATTTTCAGACACCCTATATTTTCGTAATTTTTCCAGATAAAATAAAGCATATCTAAAAGTGGCCAAAAATTGTCCCACCCATTTTTTCTGAGCATATTTGCTACACAATACTTAAAATAACTTAACTAAACTTGGTCACAAAAAATGACAGATTTTCTTGTAATATGAAGAAAGCTGTTACAATCTCATGGCGAAAATGACAATAATTTGTTTCCCATTTGAAAGCATACAACTAACTGCAGTAATCTTATTACAAAATCAATTCACTTTCTGGGTATAAGTTAAACCACAATTGTATAATGCAGTCAGCAAAGTTTTTACTTTGTAAAAATAGTGATCTGTACCAGAACTTTCAAAATTAGGAGTTGTTCAAATAATGAAAATGTATTTAAATTAATTATTGCGGCAAAATTACATGATTAACCAGGATACCACCAAAATTATGCTAAAATCAAAATTCACTTCGTTTACTTGAAAATTAATAAAAACAAAAAAAAAATGGTTCGTCTCAAACAGTACGACAAAAACCTTTATGGAAAGAATTTTGGCTGGCTAAATGGAGTAAAACATTACTTCACGAGGTATGATTTCTAGAGATATGATTTTTGTGACAAATAAGATTAAAAGGTGTCGCCATTTACAGTGCCAGTTAAAATGCATTTATTTTGAAACTAAAGGATTTAAAATTTAAGTGATTTTTAACCATTAGAAATACCATGATGACTTCAAAAATTATTATTTTTGAAACGAGAAAACCACTGTGCATAATACATCTCTGGCCTTGCGGATTACTTAGTTTTAAGTGGAAGTGAATTATGAAAACGGAGACAGTTAAAAGCCGCCACTGTGCACAGTGCCGCGGTAGACTTACGACCATGAAAATCAAGTTTATTGAAGCTTGAGGAGTCTTTTGCAAATGCTTTTTAATTTTTTATATATTTATTACTTTAAATTACTTACTACTTTAATTATTACTTTAAATATCATTATTAGTTTAAAACATGATTTTTGCCACGAAAAAAGTCAAAAGGACCAATGTTCGTCGTCAGCAACTCATCTAGTGGCGACGTCAGGATATTTTCATTCAACTCTATAATTAACAAAAAATACGCATTCCTTAATTTTCGAATTCCAGTTGATGAACTTTTATATAAGGGTAGGGAAATAGGGAAAATAAGTGTGTTTCTTACATATTTTTATTTTAAGCACAAAAGCGCTAGAGAATATTAATTATCAAATATAGGAAATACCTCATGCAACTAACATTTACCATGTAAACATTTCGTTAAAGGTAAAAAATTCTATTCTCATTACTTTTATCGTTTAAGACCTATAAAAGCAAAAAAAATGTTTATGAGAAACGATATCCTGAAATAGAGAGATAAATTATTTTTTATTTTTTAATAATGTTTTCGTATTGAAGAAAAATTATAATTGTATTGCAAATAAAAAGTTGGACAAAATTATTTGCATTTTTTATGCTTCAGCTGATAATGCTTGGACCGCCCTTACAATGAAAATATATAAGACAGATATAGAAGATTATAAGATAAAATCTTATAAAATTTTATTTAATTATTATATTTATTTATTTATTTTCGATGTCCGACACACAAGACTTTAAGTCTCATATTGCAGTATGGAACTCAGTACAAGTACAAACAGAAATTTAAATCAAAAGTTTAGAAAAAAAAATAACAAAACGAATAAAAACATAATTATCGAAATAAAAATATATATTAAAAATCACTTAACACTAACTTAAAATTTCACAAACTATATTTCTTTTGAAATGATGTGCGTTACTAATGATTGGAGAGCTATGGGGAATCTCGTTCCAGAGTCGTATTGCATAAATATAGAATTGGAATTGAGATCTGAGAAAGCTTTATCTAATACAAAGTAGTCTTTTACCTCTATTAAGGGTTGAAAAGTTCAATCGCTTATATAAATGCTCGAGTTTACGCGTATATATAATTTTATGCATTAGGATTATAACCCTTATCTTCAAGTTGTCGTCAAGACACATGCCATAAAGTCTATTAACATAAGAAGAAACATGATCATATCTTCTCAAACCATATACATAACGAATAATATTATTGCAAGTCACATTTAGTTTGATTTTGCTAAGACTATCGCAACTCAAAAAAAGTTCACACTTATATAGTAAAAGTGGCATCAAGTATGTCTTAGCGAGAAGCATGCGAATATTTAAGGGAGTGCAACGACGACTTTGCCAATTACAAAAAATTCTACAAAATTTCACGTTAAAAGCTCTGAGAGGAAATTATACAGGTATATTATAAAAGATATTAATAAAGTACAAGAATATATTTTGAGTAATTGGTTTAAATTATTTTTCTACGTATAAATGAAAACTATACTTATTAACAAACAAAATCCAACAACTTACTTAGCGATCGACAGTATGGTTTTCGTAAGGGGCGCTCTACGGGCGACTTGCTGGCCTTCCTGTCTGAGCAATGGTGTAATTCCATTCATCACTTCGGAGAAAGTAAGGTGGTGGCTCTAGATATTTCCAAAGCATTCGATAGAGTGTGGCATAACGCACTTCTATCAAAACTTGCCGCTTTTGGTGTCGGTGATAATTTCTCTAGATTTATATTTGGTTTCCTCAGAAATCGCTCTGTACGAGTTGTTATAGATGGGATTTCATCAGACGAGTTTATGATTAATTCAGGGGTACCGCAAGGCTCAGTTCTTTCTCCTACTCTATTTCTTTCAGTGCGATGTTCGATGGACTTAACACATTTTTCAGGTTTCTAAAGAAGCTTTCAAGTGCCTTGGTTTTCTAAAACGGTGTAAAAGATACTTCACTCCATCCGATCTCCGTACTAAATATACCACCTATATCCGTCCGAAAATGGAATACAACTCTCATGTATGGGCCGGCGCTCCAAAGTCTATTTTGGAGTTACTCGACCGCGTACAGGAGAGGGCCAAGAGGCTCATTGGGGACGGTAGGGTATCCAACTCTATTGATTCTCTAGAGCATCGACGCAATGTGGGGTGTATTTCACTGTTCTATCGTTACTACAATGGAAAGTACTCTGATGAAATTAGGGAACTTGTTCCCGATACCCACACGTTTTCGCGTTTAATACGATTTTCGTTAAGAGCACATCCATTTGTGGTTGATTGGCCAGTGAATCGCACCACGCATTACAGGGAAAATTCGTTTTTTAGCAGAACAGTCCATATGTGGAATAAAATCCCTCCGGATATCTTTCCTGTCACTTTCAATCTGGGAAAATTCAAACTGAATGTTCACAGACACTACTCCCTCTTTCTTCCTTCCCGTAACCTAATTTCCTAGTTCTGGCACAATGCTTTGCATATGTAGGGGTCATCCCCTGAGTACTGGTCCGAAAAAAAAAATCCAGATAAAAATTATACATATATTATATTTATATTAAACTAAAAAATATTATAAATTTTTATTATTTTTATTCACCAAATTAAAAATGAAATTAAATGAAAATAGAGTTTTTGTATTAATTTAGTTCGTTAACTTAAAATGTTGAATAAACCTTATTTGTGTTTTAAATCATTGTAACACATCCATCCATGTGTACATAGCACAGTTTATGTCATGCAACAATAACTCGTCCTTAAAAAATACTGACGTTCACCTACTTCTAATAAAAACTAACAGTAACTATATAATAAATATAAATAAGAAAACAAACTGTTATTTTCAATATTAGTGTTATTATTAACATGGCCTCTGCTCTCCATTTTCGTTGAACTGGAACTTGATATGTAAGTTTGATTCTTTTTTGTTTTTATCGAATATAGAGGAATATTGAAATTTAAATAACATTTTGATTTAAAATTCCATTTAGAAAATATTTGGTGACCACAAATTAAGATTATTTTAACGAGATTCTTATTTTTTAACCAAATACTGGCATTTCTAAGTTGGTTAAGCACTTTCATTTAATAAGTTAACTAGCAGCCAGAACTTCTTATACGATATTTTTACAGCCTCAGAGTATTTTGTAAAAAAGTTTAAAGAAAATAGTTACAATTTATTTTTTATTTACTTATGAGAGTAAAACAAACTATACATAGCTTAGGAATAGTGAATGGAATTTAGCTTAATTAATGTAAAAGAAATTTTCTTGGATAAGCTCTTAAATTTTAAATAGTATGCTTTAAAACTAAGAAGATATTTAAAATTTTTTCGTTTTATCTATCATTATTCCCCCAATAGATAAAACCAAGCACAGTTTGATTGGTTTCCGTAATTCAACAAAGATTATGTCTGCGAAAGCGAAGCTTTGTACAAAAATATAAGTTACAAATATAACATATATTTACTAAAAAATAATGGTATTGTAAGTTGTGCCTTAGCTGATTAATGCATTTGATGATTGCTCTTCTACCTTGTGCTCTTATTTAAAATTGTTGCATGACTTCTGTAACATTTTGTTTTTAATAGAGAACCTTTAAATATACAGCTGATGATTTCCGCAAAAGAATATCTATATTCTAAAAACTAAACACAGAGCTAGAGGTTATTTAAGTATGTAAAAATTATTTAATCATTTTAACTATTAAACGTAAAACTAAAAGATTTACTTTAACCTGTACAGGATAAACGAAAACAATTTAAAAGTATTTACATAAGACGTTCACTTTAAGTCAAAATAAAAATACGTTAGAATCAACCCCCAAAGAACTTTATAGTAAAGAAAATTACAGTAAATGACCTTAAACGAAAAAAACTACCAAAGAAGAGTAGGTACTGTGCAATCTCGGATGTATAAAAAATATTAACAAAAAGACAACAAAATGCATTAAAGTAACTATTTAGATTTTCTACATTAGGTATTGTGTGTGTGTGTGATATCGTCTTGTGTTTGCTATAGAAATCTTATTAGGTTTCAACTTATAATAGAATAGCTGAAAAATTTTGTGAATGTTAAAAGCATGTTATGTGATATTTATCTATATGTTTACGGAAATTGTTGCATAAAACTCTACGTTCAGAAAGCTTAACAAGCTAAAGAAAATTCAAAAAAGTTTGTCTCAATGGAATGCAAAAAGAAAAGAAGTATTTTCTCAAAGAAGCACTTGATGAATAGCAAGTTTCCTCTTAAATAGCAACCAATATGGAGCCATTCTTACTCACCAGATTTTCTGTCATTGCTATCTTTACAATATATACATTTTAATCTCTACTATTTTGATATGTACAATAAATCAGTTGCAGAGAATCCAACAGTTTAGGCGGTTTATTATTAAATGTAACCTATACCCATCGAGCTGTTAGCCCCTTATCGGCAAAATTAGAATAAATATATGATCTATATTTCGTCTATTTCTTTTAATGCTCGTAGCTTTTACGTAAACAATTTTAAAAATCTAATTAATTTTTCGCTGAAATCTTAATTCTTATCAAGTTTTACAGATACAGTTTTCAAATTAATAAGTCTTGTTGCATCTAATGATAGGTTTCGTTTATGTTGTATATTTGTATATATGGCTGCCAGTGTTATATTTTAATCTAAAACAATAGGTGAAGAGCCTAGATCTTCTATCGTTCGGTATGTTCTCTGAGTAATGAGTACTCAGAAATTTTTATATTTTAACCAACTTGTAAAAACTTCATCTCTCGGTGTCATATTTGCGTCTCGATTCCTTAAGGCCATGATAGTGGTTGAATGATCTGAAAATAATTTTAATGAGACATATATTTTTATCGCTTGCCCAGCAAAATGTCTAAATCAACATCAGGTATTTTTTACGGATCAGTAGACTTTCCACTGAAGATACATGTAATCCCATTTTGCAAATCACGGCTTAAAAGAAATGACCTTTTTATATTTAACAATCTAATTATCTATGCTGCCAATTTCTATTACTGTCTCTCAGATATAAAATATTTTTGGAGGGCAATAAATCGAGAATATGACTTACACATATTTTCGAAGCCAATGACATATAATATGTGAATATATTTGATTATAAAAATATTCTAGCAATTAAAATTGTTGAAGAGAAGCAAACAGTCGCCTTGGCTCTTCAAATATTTTAAATTCTTAACTTTCTAATTCTTAACTATTCCGGATATAAACATTTTTATTTTTATCCTTTTTTTTTTCTTCTACCTCTTTAAGCATCTTTTATGAAAGTAATGTTGCATTCATCTGTAAAAGTGTGGTTAATAGAAGCATTATTTTTTTAGTATTAAAAATGCTGCTATTTGCTCTACTACTATGGTTAGGTTTTACTAATACTACTAAAAACATAAATATTTAAATAGATTTTATCACAAAGGCTCGACAGCTAGACACTCTAAAATATTGTCTTAAATCTACATTTTTTGCTGAAAAAATCTTATTGTGTAGTGTTGATTTTGCGATTATTAAAATACATTATTAGTTTATTTTAGAAATGCTGTTAGAAATTCTTATATTTTCGTACATGGTAGGTTGAGTTTTTGATTTTCATTGTAAAAAAGTTTTATTTAATCATAAATTTTCACAAAAATTAGAAATAATTTGTTATCTTGCTTAATCTTTTTACATATTTAAGAAAAAACTATTGTTAGATTATAACAAAGGGTTGCTCATAAAATATATGAAAAATAATTATAGAGCTTAAAACACTATCATTTACGCTTGTTAACACATAAAAAAGAAAAGCGAATTGCGAATTTCTTCTTGTTCTATATGAATATAGAAAAAAATAATGTTATGTTTATTTAGTCCTTTTAATAAACATTTTGTTATCTTTAATTTTTTTTTATTGCTAAATAATAACACAGTACTTTGAGTTTTAAACTAAGTATAACGATTTATTTACTTTTAATAGACACAAAATAAACACGATGGTAACTTTATTGACTTGACTCAACTCAACTTGAATTAATTGATTTGCCCAGCAACTGGTGCTTATAAAGTAGTTTTAAGCGGCAGTTACAGAAACAACAAGAACAACAACAACAATAACAACAACACCAACAAATCCACCAATAAAACCACCTAGACTAAATAGCTGCATCAGCATGTAGTAATAATCATAATTAACAATTAATTAGAACACTTTAAATAAGTTATTGAACCTATAATTGGCGTCAGCATTTTAACTATTTAAATGGAAATATTTGTATAAGTATTTTTTGTATTTAAATTTAAGTTTCATTTTAAAAGAAAGTAATAAATAAAATCAATCAGTAATCAGAATAGAAAGTGACAAGTTGTGTTTATTCCAATAAATTATTCTTTTTTAAGTAATTAGATCAATTACTATAACTCCGGTGTCTCACTTACAACAATATTCTACTCTAACGTCACCCGTTATTGTTGTTGTTATTATCACTTAGTTTAGGTACCAGCTTGACTGTGTGCTTTGTTTTGTCCTGCGTAAGTTGGGTTTTTGTTTATTGTTGTTTATCTTATTTGGTATAATTCTTATAAGGGTGTTGTTGTTTTCTATGAAATTTCTTAGAAAACTACGCAGCTTGTAAAATACACAGAGGGTCGTGCCGTTCACTTCTTTACTGATAACCAATTTCTTTTAAAACTTAATAAATCATCTTCGTCCCGAACAGGCTCAATATTAATTCGGCGATATTGAGCCCTTCCATTTAAGACCTCAGACTATAATATCACTGTATTCAATAAACCACAACATTAAATTTCTTGATCAGCTTGTATGATCCCTCCACCCCCCGGGGGCACATTTATGGTCTTTATAGTACGTAACAGCTATCTAGACCTGTGCAACTGGGGGAAAAATGGAGCCCAGTCTCCTGAAGACAGGCAGGGAGTCAACTGGAAACTCCACTTTATTTCCACGGGAATCAGTAAGCCGCAGAGTTCATTATTTGTCTCTTTAATAGTTCTCTGACTGATTATTGAGGTTGGCCCTTTATGGGAGCATCGTGGTGGTTGTGGTTTCGCGGCCCCATAACAGTTATAATGGTTCTTATGGTGGCCAGGATCATCTCAATGATAATGACACGCAAAGTGAATGATCCAGTCCAGTGAGCATGCTAGACATGTGTTCTCGACAGGAGTTGGAAAGTCTCCAACTCTTCAGCAAGGTGTGATGATTTGCAACCCTGCTTTGGAATCATTAAAGTTGCATCTAGAAGGTTTCTGTTGCATAGAATTACAGCGTCGGACGACGAGCATGACGTTCTAAATCATGCAGTGGTTAGATCCACCATATGATTAAGGCTTCATGGCCAGGTGCGGATGTAAATCGAATCACACAGTTGTATGATCCCTCCAAGTGTGTTTGCAATATAGGGGACCGTTCCTTCTTGTGTTATGGGTTAAATGGTAGAACCATTTGACCTTCTGTAAATCCCCCCGTGTTTGCTGCTCGATCATACCTTTCATTTTATCGCTGGACATTTTAATGCGATAACGGACAAACTCATGAACTCCGACATCAGAAGACTTGCACGAGCAAGTTAATGCCAAATTCCGAATCTGCTGGAAGTTTTAGTTCTGTCTCAAATCCGATTTTGCTGTACTTCGTGAGGTTGAATCGTGAACAGCTGATCGGTATGTCAGAAGATACTTTAGTACATACTCATTCTAATCCTTCTGGTGTGTTCTGGCCACTTTTCTTAGATATGCCTCTAGAGTACGATTGAATCTTTCTATTATGCCATTAGACTGTAGATGTAGTGAGGTCGTTCTTGTCTTTGTAATACCATATACGTCGCACATCTTTTTGAATATGGTTGACTCGAAATTCCGTCCATGGTCAGAATGCAGTTTAATTGGAACACCATATCGGCACAACCAATTTTTGACAACTGTATCCACAACCCTTTTAAATTCTTGGTTTGGGATGGGATACACTTCGGGCCATTTGCCAGTTTCCAGCGTTACTGACAGAAATTGGGACTGACTGCGATATCCACTCAAAAGGGCCACCTGAGGTGTACAGCTTCAGCTTACTACGACCCTTTCCTGTTGGACACTTGGCCGTAATGTACTTTTCGCAATTAGCGAATCGGCTACAAATTGTGGGCAGCCTACCCAGTAAATCGCTGTTTTATCTTTTCCAGAGCTTTTGTTACAACCAGATGGCCACCACAAGGACCATTTTAAAACTATTCTATTAGGTTTTTAACCCTGGAAGCTGGCACGATGATTAAGTCCGTCGCAATATTTTTAAATTTGGTATTAATTTTTATATATGAGTAGGTCTTCTGAACAAATTTTTGTGTCTTTGTGTTCTTACATTTAAATTTATCCTTTTGAATTAATAACCATTAATAAAAAATTAATAAAATATTTAAACACACGTTCACAAATTATACATTTTTATATATATTTTAATTTGCAAGCAATTCTTATCACCTGTATAAAATAAAACAAAGTTTTCTAAAAAATCATCAAGAGTGTTTGGGAGCATGCAATCAATGGTTATAAAAATTTTCTGTAGAAGTAATCAAATTGTTAGTAGTTAGAGTTGCATAAGAAATATATTCAACTATCTTTTCTTTTACTACACTTTTCAGGAAACTATTACGTTTAAATTTAACACATAAAATTTTAGAATTTTGCCCAAATTCATCCTACTTTTAGTATTAATTAATTACGAATTTATATAGCAAACGAAGCTTAATATGTGAATAGCAGTTTTTTATAAAATACTACCTTGCCCGTGACTGCTTTGCAAGTCATTTCTGCGCCAAAAAATTCAATCATTTAAGAAAATTAATCAGAAAGAACACAATTTCCTTTTTTATCTGTTTTTAGTTTTTTTTAAATAATTTTATCTTTTTCACTATTCAATTTTTTTTTGTGCTCATATAATACGTCTTATTCTATTGCAATGCTTTTACATATACGATATTCTTCGACTGATTTTGGTTCGCGGTATAGCCAAACAAAGCAGTTGATTTATTAACACGTGAACATGAAACATATAATTGCCCGTACGAAAAACAGGGATCGTTGCAAATGCAACACGTATGGGGAACTGAAGCCATTTAAAATCAAACAGCAAATCTGGAGGAATCATAGGAAGGCGTGGTATCAGCACATCCTCGCCCTTATACTTTCCTCTTAAAATGTTTGTTTCAATCACATTTTCATGACTAAACGTATCCCATTGCAAAGTCGTGGCTGGCAGATATTTCTAAGCAAAATAATTGGAACACCAACTTTAACTTGTAGGCGGTGGGGCGGCAGTCCAAGCGAATTTTAAAATTCGACTGGATAATTTACAATATCGTCTTGATTGGCAACAGAGTCAATCGATTTTTAGTTAAAAATATTCCCAAGAATGTCATTCAAAATTGTCACATTGATATCCGAAACATCTGCATTTTTCGCAGCTAAGATAGCTCTTTACCCCAACCAATCATGGTTTCTAAAATTTGTGGAATACCGAGAAATACGTTTGTGACGAATTCTTGTTTTGATTGTGCAAAGTGGCAAAAATTATATGGAAGCGTAATCATTTTTGTGGTGGGGTCAATTGCAATTGCGACATTTATTTATTTATTTGTTTATTTCGTCTACAGAATTAAATTCTTACAGATTACTTTACAATTTTAATTATAATGTTTGAATAAAAAAAACTTGAACATATTATAACTGACATTAAAATTTAAGTGTGGATTAAAACTATTACATAAATGTAAGCATCTTGCA
The DNA here is from genome assembly GCA_030448955.1 of Trichopoda pennipes. Lineage (NCBI taxonomy): Eukaryota > Metazoa > Arthropoda > Insecta > Diptera > Tachinidae > Trichopoda > Trichopoda pennipes. Next base: position 10,677 of record JASKUP010000179.1, on the reverse strand, counting down.
ATCGGCTCATTATTTGCATAATTCGTTCTGAAAAGACATTCTTCAAACATGCGATTGTTTTTCAAGTCCCTAGGAGGACTATACAACGTAAAATAATTTTTAATTTCCGGGCTATCAATATCCTCCGATAGTATATTATAAACAAATAATAATGAGGAGCAAGATCTACGATGCTCTAACGATTGTAAGCCCAACATTTTCCTCCTAACATCATAAGAAGGTAGTTCATGAGGCCAAATCACTTTAAAAGCAGGCTTAGTAAATATCTTCTGAATTCATTGAATACGAGTTGATGGGCCCAAATGACTAGGATTCCAAACAATGGAACAATATACCAAGTTACTTCGAACCAAGGAAATATATAAAGACTTGATGGTGTATGCATATTTAAAATCTCTTCTAATGAAACCAAGCATACTATAAGCTCTAGAAATAACATAATCGATATGATTAGAAAACCTTAATTTAGTGTCAAAAATGACGCCTAAGTCCTTAACTTCAGCTACACTTTCAAGCAGGAAACCACCAAGAGTATAATTAAAATTTATTGAACTCGAAATATAAGCATATGTGACAACCCAACATTTTTTTTTACAAAGAGAAGTAGCACTTCAGGCAACAATGCCAATTTAGTCAAGTACCGTGCTACTTTCTTAGGAAAGGGATAGAGAAGAGATAAAACAGGTGGTGAGAGTAGAAGGATAGTCGGAGTTTAACTGCCGTATAATAAAACAGCATAGCGACCAGTGACTATGCCTTCATCGCTGAACAGCCCCAGCGACAGTAAATTTTTATTTTTGTAGTGAAAAAAACCAAGGTCTTCGTTGGGAATCGAACCCACAACCCCCATACTGACAGCTAGTACACAACCTACTAGCCCACAGGGGCACCTTACATTTTGAAACATTAATATGTACGTCATTTTTAAAACACAAGTCAGACTGTTTATTAAGATCAATCTGTATCTTTTCGCAGTCACCAATATCGCCAATAGTAGAATACAATTTTAAATCATTAGCAAATAAAAAACAGCTGGAAAACTTAAAATTCAATGGTAAATCATTAATGAAAATCAAAAAAAGTAACGGACCAGTATGTGTTCCTTGAGGAATACCTGAATAGGCATCAATTATATTAGAAGAGAATGACTTACCAATTTTAACTTTAAGTTTTCTATTGGTCAAGAAACTATGAAAAAATGCCAAAATATTTTTCCCGATTCCCAATATATAACAATTGCTTTGAAAAATGTTCGGCCGATGGATCATTTTGTTATTCAACACGCAAATTACACACACACAAAATGTAACAGAATATGGAAACAAAATTATCTATTTGTTTCCACATCCACTTGCTATAAACATGAGCACTTTCGATTTGCATTGTCGTCGTATTCTGTGCAAGCACACACACACTTCAACGTACAAACTAAAACACATATTTCATTTGATACAAAACATTGAGTCGAAGTATTCAATGAAAAATAATTTTAATTTTTTTGAAAAATTTATCTTGTTTCAAACACGCGCTGTGGAAGTTAAGAGTCCTCAATCGGAGTTCCTTAAAAAAAATCTAACGAGGCGCTGGCAACTGCGCCTTTCAAATAAATCAACACAAGAAAAATTATTTATTAAAATTACACTTTTTATTTATATCAATTAATTTATACAATATTTTAACACTATTCCGCACGAGCACTCAACCAAGACTGCACTAACCATCCAACCCTTGCTTAGACTTTACCTCTGCTGATCACGTTGTGCCAACATGCGCGAGTCGTCAGACGCTGAATTGGCATTATTGTTTTCCCACACTGCGATATATGCCAACTCGGCATTCTTATATTAACTGCAGGTATTGGTAATTAGGCCGGATGCGCGTGTAGGGTTTGATGAACTTGTTGACTGCTGACTAGGTTACATTACCATGTTGGCAGTATTGCTGCTGCCATTAACTTGGACGTACTATTGTGCGTAAACACAGGAAACAAAGACACAAACCAGCGAACGACCATTACGAAGGTACTGTGAAAATTTGGTGGAAATCCGACGGCGCATCTTTTTTGGGATTAATTTTTATATATATATATATATATATATATATATATATATATATATATATATATATATATATATATATATATATATATATATATATATGTAGATAAGAAAGACAAATATATTTCAAAATCAAATAACACACTTGATCTTGTGACTTATACAATAGAAGAGTTTATGTCACAAGCAAATAAATATGTAAAAATTATGAAGTAAAGAGTTTTTTTTCCATCGTTAATAAAATTAAATAAAATATGTTTAAAAAAATTGCTAAAATAACTTTATATATGACACTATTATTTTTGTACATAAAGTTGAAAAAGAAAAATTGAAAGCTGTATTTTAATAGCTGGTCAAACAACGCATTCTTATATGGTAGTGCATATTCAGAAGTAACGCGTCTTTTAAATATATATAATTTTAGCTTTTCAGTTTTAGAATTTTTACAAAGTTCGGATAAAATAAAAATAAAATAGAAACAATAAATTAAAAAAATAAAGTTTGTTTTCCTAAGGACTATAAGGAGTATGGCCTTATCCTGTAGTGTTTATAGGTATAAGATAAGGTTATTTGTTATTGATTTGTGGGCTTATTCCTATTCTCCACTTAATTTTTAAGCTAGTGTAGTTTTCTAAACTTTTCAATAATGCATAGCGTATATAATATGAACTGTTAACTTATTTAAGTTGTACATACTCTCAGACATAAATAGCATGAAAAGAGTAAATTTTCTTACTTATACGTTCAACACTTTATTTATACATTGAGACAAAACATAATAAACTAGCGTGCCCGTGACTGCTTTGCAAGTAATTTCTTCGACATTTTTTGATCGATTTTGGTTCGCGGTATTGAAAAACAAAGCACGTGAACGTGATACATATAACTGAAAGTGCAAAAAACAGGGATCATTGAAAAGCAACAGGTATGGGGAACTGAAGCCATTTAAAATCAAACGGCAAATCTGGAGGAATCATAGGAATGCGTGGTTTCAACACATCGCCCTTATATTTTTCTTTTAAAATTTTTGCTTCAATCACATTTTTCATGACTTTTTTGACTACTAACATATGTCATTGCATCTGCCAAGTGTGCATACAACGCCATCTACTGGCAATATAGCATTTACAATCATGTTTTTTTATGGGTTCTTGAGTTAAGATAGCGTTGTAAAAAAAATGTATGTGAAAATGAATTTTCTTCATAATTTTTTTTTTTTGGGAAATTTTCCAAAATTTTCTTCAAAATATTGTATTAAATCAAATTTAATTTAAATAAATAAGGAAAGCTGATAAAAGCTGAAGAAAATTCCAATAATTATGTTACTAAAACTCCAGTCACATATGTCATCGCATCTGCCAAGTGTGCATACAACGCCATCTACTGGCAATATAGCATTTACAATCATGTTTTTTTATGGGTTCTTGAGTTAAGATAGCGTTGTAAAAAAAATGTATGTGAAAATGAATTTTCTTTATAATTTTTTTTTTTTGGGAAATTTTCCAAAATTTTCTTGTGTATTCTTCTTATTTGGCCGGAGACCTGTCCGAATTGGTGCTAATCACCGAAATCGGTCCAGGCATTCTCGAGTTATAAGCGTAGTAACTAACATCACTTTCTTTTATATATATAGATGTATGTCACTTGCTATTTCGTTTTCTTAATTAGCTCTGTTTATGTATTCTTTATAGTTTTACATCGTTGATGTTGCCTTTTTAATACTTCTTATTATGATTTATAAAAATATATAGAAGCTTAAAAAATGCAAGATAAGTGTTGCTTAATCTTTTCATAAAAGTCACTTTAAAAAATAATCATAAAATTTCTTCTAAAATAGATTATCACGTAAGTTGCTTATATTAAAAAAGAACACAAGTACTTTTCATAGTTAATTGGTTGGAAATAAGGTGAAATATAATAATACATGCCTGGTACTATACAAAACAAATTTAAAAGCATTGAAATTTAAGTGAAGTTGATATTTTAACATTCATCTTAGTAAAAGGATTATGGTAAATTTTATTAAAGACGAACAGGTATAGCTAAATAAGTCAACAAAGAGAACCGAGAAATTTTTTGGAAAAATGGTTATTCATTTTTTTTTTAATTGATTTTGAATGACTTTTTACGATAATTAAAATTTAGAACATATAGATAAACCGTGCTGTCAATAAATTCAGTATTAAAAGAAAAATATTTGTATATGAAATGATTTTTTTGGATAAAATACTTTGAAAATACTAAAACTCTTTAAAAAGTGCAAAAATATTACATAAATAATAAAATGCTTAATAAAAATTATTTGTAAACATGATAAGATACACAATGCATTTAGATTTTCATTTAAGCTTGAATTTTCAGAAGTAAAATAGTTCGCGATATACTAAGAGGTGACTAGTTTACTATGAAATTAATAGCATCATAAAGCTTCAACAACTTTTTAAAATTTGCTTCTATTGTTGTATAACTTATGACAATCCCCTCCACATTTATAAGTTTTTATGGATCTCACAACCATCTAGACTTGTGTCTTGCGGGGGTAAAAGGGAGCCCAGGCTAGCAAAGAGCCAACAGGAGAATCTACTATATTTCCATGGGAATCAGTAAAGCCCCAGAGTTCCGCTAATTGTCTTTTTAGCCTTTTAGCTATTCTCTGACTTATTACTGAGGTTGGCGCTTCGGGAGTATCGTGGTGGCTGTGTGTTTCGAGGCCCTCGTTTGAATTTGTGGGTCGGCTCATTCACAATGAATGGTCCAGGTCCAGTGAATATGAATGCCGTCGGGTTCTTAATTATCCCTCGGGGGCACATAAATATGGTCTTTATAGAATTCCACTATCTAGACACAGTGCAACTGGGAAAAAAAGGGAGCCCAGTCCCCTGAAGACAGGCAGGAAGTCAACTGGAAACTCCACTTTATTTCCACGGGGATCGGTGTGCCCCAGAGTTCATTATTTGTCTCTTTAGACATTTAATAGTTCTCTGGCTGATCATTGAGGTTGGCCCCTATATGGGAGTAACGTGGTGGTTTTGGTTTCGCGGCCCCATAACAGTATAATGGTTATTATGGTGGCCAGGATCATTTCACTGATAATGATACGCAAAGTGAGTCCAGTAAGCATGCCAGACATGTGTTCTCGACAGGAGTTGGAAAGTCTTCAACTCTTTAGCAAGGTGTGATGGTTTGCAGCACTGCCCTGGAATCATTGAAGTTGCAACTAGGTGGTTCTGTTGCTTAGAATTATGCCTTCGGCTTCCTAGGATGCATGTATGACGTTCCAAATTATACCATTGTGGTTTGTCCACCATTTGATTACGGCTACATAGCCAGGTGCGGATGTAAAACGAATCACACTATCTGTTCTTTATTATATTAAGCTTCATGCGTTCTGGACCAGGAGTTGGATAGTCTCCAGCTCTTCAGCAAGGAATAGTACTTTGCAACCCTGCTTTGGAACGCTGAAATTAGGAAACTAGGAATGACCTGTTGCTAGAATTAGTCCTCGGCTTTCTAGGGCGTGAATGACGTTGCTTTTCATTCCCAGTGGTTTGACCATCATCTGATTAAGGCTTACGTCAAGGTGCAGATATAAATCTTATCACGAAAAAATAACTTATGATATTAATTGTCAAACAAAGCTACGGTTTGATCACATTAACATATTGTTGCGTTTATACCTTTTATAAAGGTTTTGTTGTGAGTTCTTTATTCCAAAATAAAAAAACACCAGATTTTAGTGCGTTTAAATTAATTTCAAGTTTATTTACTTTAAGCACACACGAAGTTGGCACTACACAATTTACATTTTTACTTCACGAGGTTTATTTTTCGACTAACTAACTATCCACTCAGACGCTGCCATTTATATTTGTCCACTAGAGGTCTAGAAAAATTAGGAGTCTTTTGCTCCCTTTATATCACATTTTGTTGTTGTTATGTTATTCATTCAACGTATAAGTGCCTGTAGGTCTGTGTGCATATTTTGTTTGTTTTTATGCTGATAAAGTTTCTTCCTGGAATTTATTTTAAGATAGTTGTTGTTGTCTTGTGTACATAAGTTTTCATAGAAAACCACACAATTAATAAACAGCATACGTGGCTTTTGTTATTTTGTTCATAAAATTTCCCCGCAGTTTATAACTAGAAAGTTATTGTTGTCTTGCGTGCAAAAGTTTACTTAGCAAACTGTGATATAGTCAGTCTATTTTTCAATATTAAACTTTTAAGAGTATAACTGATTAAAAACTTTGAGAAGGAATTTTTGTGTTATATTTAAAATAATACTCGTCGTCCATAAAAAGAATCCTTTTATTAAAACTATCTGATTTATTTTTCAAGCACAAAATCGATTCTATATACTCGAAATATTTGGACATAAAAAAGTTATTTTAAGTTATTTTCGCACACATATCGAATGGAATCGATTATATTAGTCGGTTATATTAGTTGTGTATTTAAAAATTAACTGCTTTTAATGTTATTTTATTTCTTCTTTAAATAACCTATCACATCTCTTGACTCCTGTATTTGCCAATGGAATTTATAATTATTTTGTAATACATAAGTACGGCTTAATCAAAGGGTTTTCCTTAATTGAATTTTTGAATCTGTAAACTTCAATCGATGATGATCTATTTTAGTTAAAAATTTTTTATTGTTTAAATTTAAGTTGTTATTGATTTATATCTCTTCTATTTTCTATTGACAGTATATATATATATATATATATATATATATATATATATATATATATATATATATATATATATATATATATAAATATATATTTATTTTATTTACAACTTACATTGATTTTCTTTCAAAATTCTAAATTCTTCAGATAAATGTTCTGGTATTTCTTTTATATTTACAAAGCCGAAGAAAAGACAACGGCTTGAGAGTACTGAATCTACTGCAAAACGCGATAAATTGACACTACTAACACGCCAAAAAAGGACTGCTGAAAAGCGGGTAGAATGGAAATATTTGAGAAAAATCTTTAAATCTATATATAAAATATATAAATAAATAAATAACACAACTTGATATTATCGATTATTATTGTTTCCCCGAACTATTTCTCTGATAAAAACTAGCAATAAACTCTTTGTTATTTTTTTCTGGTATCTTTTAACCGAGTCGGTAGTTTCAAAATCTCTGAAATGTTTGGTGTTTGTCCCATTTTGTATTATAAAGGCTTATAAGTGCCTTTTCTTACTTATTGTGGTTATGGTATTAGGTTGTTTGGATTTGTTCCATTAATCAATGAAATACTGTGCCATAAGAACATGGGCTGAGAATGATGTCATCACATGGAAAGCACTCGTGAATAACAACAGTATTATGGTTATTTTTATCACTATTTTTTTCCGAATAGCATTTGTATATTTTGTATAAATTTTATTAATGGGCTCTACTATATTTTTTTATTTTAATGGAATTCATTTTAAACGAATTTTCCACAAACATTTTAAATTCGTCACACATAGATGTGTGTGCTGGATTTTTTTTAAATTTATTTTCTTGTTTTTATTTCGAAATATTCATTTCTTTTTTGCAAGCAATTATTTATTGTATATAACGGCATTGTTTTTCGAGAACCGTATATACGCAATTGTCGGAGTTGTTATATTTTTAATTTACACAAACATTAATAACAATCGCAAACAATGAACAATGTAAAGCGTTTTTTGTTTCTTTGTTGTTGCTCACACAAATCTTTTTACATATTTTTAACAAGAATTTTTTGTAGCATAAACCAACATTGTTATTTTTGGGGTCGTCAAATTAAGAATATATGCTAGAATGAATAAAAGAATGAAATATAATCAAGCCAAGAAAGTATCTAGTAAAACAATAGTAAAAGTGAAGCCGAATTTTAATAGCCTCCAACTATATTAATGATGGATTGTTTCGTTTAGTTTACTAAATGATAATATCTATATATAATTTATGAGGCCGTCATATATATACTTGTCTGCTTTAAATTATTGTGATTTGCCTTTGAGAGAAGAGAATGTCCCGACAGAATTTTATATATTAAAAATTTCAGCACAAATCTTACGTCAATGTATCGGTTGTATGGCGGTACAGCTTACTCAATTATGGTTACTGTCTATAAAATGATCTTTAATTTTTTTTGTAAGAATTGTTTACAAAAATTGAAAAATTTTATTTAAAGTATATATATAGGATAATAAAGTCTTACATCACAGTTTTCCAATATTTCATCAACTAACTCCAAACTATTTTTAGAAAACTTCCAAACTAACTCCATTTCACTTCCAATGACACGTAGATGGAGTCTAATACTCAGAAATATCTGATAATATCACCTTTTAAAGAGAAATATCATCTCTTGGTAGCTACAACTTTTTCAAATCGAATAAGCTGCAGTGGAAGCTGTATGAAGTAATAAAGTGATATCTTTTCCTTGAGACCACGTAAGGGTAGAGAAGATTTTCGTTTTGTGCCGCTATAAGTAAATTGTGTTATCACTGTTACTTAACTTAAGCCACATCATGTATTGTAACTATAAGTTTTACCTTTTTCAGATTTATTTCAAGATCTGGGGTTTATTGGATGTATTTTGCTTAGCAGATCTAGAAAATATTTACCTATATTTTTTAATGCTATCGTGCTTCTTGGCAATTTATTATAAACCTAATTGAATTTTTGATTTTTGAAACAACAGGATGAATTTGGCAACAATACCTTTTTAACCCACCAAATAAATTAAATGGGTTATGCAAAACTTGCACGCACATAACTTAAAACTCATTCTCTTTGCTGATCGCCACACATGTTTAATCATTTTAAAAGACGAATGCAAAATAAAAACAAAAAGGACATAAAGGAAAAAAAAACGCAACTGTATGGAGCCAAAGGTGGTTACTTCGACATAGACTACATCGTTAGCTATGAAAGTGTGTTTGAAGATCATTTACTCTTGCGCTTGAAATATTCCACTTTGTACAAACTCTCTTTTGTGATTGCGCAACAGTGAAACGCGTAAAGCCACTTTATTTTGTGCAAGGTGGCCATTAAGAGTTAATAGTAAATTGTTTTATTTTAAATTTAAAATGTTTTGCTACTGGTAAACAATTTGGCTGTTATAATATGGATATCGGATTTCTGCATTGCCAATAATTTTAATTATACTGTTAACAATCTCAGCTATAATTTTGTTAAAATTTGGTTTATTTTGTGTTGTAAAAATATACGTATTGCTGATGTATTTAAATTATATGGAGAATAGCTTCCTTGGCCCTTTAAAACTATACGGCTTTTAATAATAATTATAAATATCTTAATTAATAATTTCATAGTTCTTTAAAACAAACGTAGTTTTATTAGTTCTTTCTTAATTTTATTCAATAAATTACAAAATTTAATATTCAAAACTTTTCCCTTTATAATTTGATTTCTTTTTTCAGTTACAAAACAATAAATTACAGAATTTTTAGTAATGTAAAATACTTAATTTTCTTTTTGACTTTGCCTTTTTCACTTCAATATATTCAAGTCGTGAGGTTATAATATGGCTTACTACAGCTATCCGCTGCACTGGCGACATAACGAAATGTTTATTTTACTCGAAATGTTAGTATGTTAAGTTTTAATATAATACTTAATAGTTATATTTATAAAGTTATTTGTAGTTTTGCAATAGGCAAAAGTAGTTTAAAACATGGTGGCTAATGTTATCGCCATGATGGTTTTTAGAAGTGGTAGATTTATGACAACACTTTTTATTTAAAACATCTGATGGTAGATTTTTGTCAGATCAAAGTATAGACGTTTCTCTTATTAATCTTTTGTCATCTTTAACATGCTCTCAGTGTATGTATATCTCCTGTAGTGGAAATTTAAAACGTCAGCCATTGATTTGCAACGCCCTTACCATCAAATACCAATCGAGTCCAAAGATACCGTTTGGTTTGTACGAATTTGTTTATATGACATTTGGGTTGCGAAATGCCGCCAGCGATACCTTAGATAGCAGGTTTGCCTACATTAACGATATTCTTGTGGCTTCGACCGTTGAAGAGCCACATGAAAAATACTTGGGAGCCGTATTTGATAGATTGCGCAAAGGTAACGTATCTATCAATGTTGATAAATGCAAACTTGGATAGCGGAGCTAGAGTTTTTAGGCCACACCATTACAAGTGAAGGATTGCTACCACTCAAAAGCAAAGTCGAGGCTATACGTAATTTTACTAAACCAGCTGCTATAGCTGCTAAAAATATTTTGAAGCATGTTAAATCTTTACCATCCATTTCTCAGAAATGCTACTAAGCATCAAAGTGTCCTCCAGAAACTAATAGTCGGAAACAAAAATAAAAATAAAACCAAAATAGTGTGGTCAGATGAGTCATCAAACGGTTTTGAAGCCTGCAAAGACAAGCTGGCTAATGCTACTTGTTTGTGTTACATGTCCCCGCACAGTGAACTTAAATTAACTGTAGATGCATCAGATTCTGCGGTGGATGCGGTGTTGCGCCAAATTGTCAATGGTATGGCCCAACCACTCGGTTTTTTTTTCAACCAACTAACAAACGCGCAACGTATGTATAGTGCGTACGACCGGGAATTAACGGCTGCTTATCAAGGCGT